>JAADYG010000097.1:0-62623 GCA_023338115.1 Phytopythium boreale | reverse complement strand
TGGGTCAGTTCAGGTTGAACCATTTTGTCGTTTTGCGTGCGAAAAAAACTGTGCCATTCGATAAAGCACGATTAGACAGGCTCTTGGGGTTGTTTTTAGCGTCGCAGCGTTCTTATTGGTGGAGAAATCTGCGAAAAACACAATCACTTATACTTATGGCCAGCACTTTAAAAGATGTGTAACTTACGTTAAGTGAGGTGACCGGCTGTTAAGAACGACGGATCGGAGAGGATTGAGACAGCATTAGCGCGGCAGGAGCGGAGGTGACTTGGGCGCGTGGCGGCGTGCGTTCCGTGCGTCCGATTGGGCAAAGGCCGCGCGTGGACATCGCCCACGAACGCGTGAGGTCTTTCCCCACTGCTGTAAAGTGTACTGCAGCCAGCCTCCCGATCCGACAACGACAGCAGCTTCAGTGCACGTTAAGCTGTACAAGCCAGGTTTACGCCACTTCAACCAGGTCAACTTGGGGCCGGCAACAATTACGTTGACAGCCATGGCTATTTACACAGGTTGCATGCCCGCACCCACATCTATGCTGGCTGACAGCTCCCATCCGGGTGCCGCGGCTGCATGCCCCTTCAGGAGAAGGACGAGCGGCGGCGCAGCTGCATCTGCAGGCGGTTGAGCACCGTGCCGCTGAAGTTGCCGCGCGGCAGCGACTGCATGGACGAGCTGGACGACTCGCGCAGCACCGAGAGCTCCTCGGCCGCGAGCAGGAAGTCGTCGAGCGAGAACTCGTACTTGTGCAGGTGCTGCATGACGCACGCGAGCGCCTTGCGCTTGCCCTTGTCGCCGCCGCCGTAGATCTGCACGATGCGGCCCACGACGGCCTCGAGGTCGGCCAGCGTCTCGTGCATTTCACTCAGGCTGCCGCCGCTGACGAACCCCCTGCGCACGCGCGCCTGCTTGAGGTCCTCCGTGATGAGGGATCCGAGGTGCGTGACCGACGTCTTCTTGATGTTGGTGATCTTCTTGCGGAACTCGAGCAGGATGTTGCTCGCCATCTCGGGGTAGTGCAGCGAGATGCGGTCCAGCCCCGTGCGACTGAGCATGAACAGGCTGATGTACGTCTTGGCGCGGATGCTGGCCGCGCGCTTGGAGCGCGTGAGCATGGCGATCTCGCCGAAGTAGCTGCCCTCGCTCAGCGTCGCCACGATCGTCTCGCGGCTCGAGCCCGCGTGGAACAGTACCTCGGCGACGCCCTTGACCAGGAAGTACATGTGCCGCCCAACTTGCCCCTCCTTGAACACGAACTCGCCCGGCGTGCAGAACTCCGGGTCCAGGATGCCCATGAGGTAGCTCACGCACGCGTCGTCCTGCGTCGCGAAGGAGCTGATCTTGCTCACCACGTCGCGGTTCAGGTGCAGCACGAGCTGGCTGCGCAGGTTGTCCGACAGCGACGACAGGATCGCGTCCTCGTTCTCGTCGTCGCGCTGCAGCAGGTAGTACTGGTAGTACCGGCGCAGGCGCATGCTGAGCGGCCTCGGGATCGCCCGCTCCTTCAGATACGCCTTCAGGTGGTCCATCCGCTCCCGGTACGTGTCGGACGACCGGTTGAACTGGTCCACGAGGCTCGACAGCGTGCCGACCACGTACGTGATGGTGGAGGCGCCGATCAGCACGCCCAGGGCCACGTACGTGACCTCGGCCGGGTTCTCCGGCGGGTTGTCGCCGTACCCGACCGTGGTCATGGTCGTGATGGCCCAGTAAAGAAACAAAACGTACTTGTCGTACTTGTCGTACGAGCCCGGCAGCGTCTCGATGATGCTGGACGGCGCACCGCCTCGCGCGGGGCTGCTCATGTGCGTCGTGGCCTTGGACACGATCATGAGCCCGCACGTCATCAAGTGCGCGATGAAAATGACCTTGAAGATGAGCCGCAGCACGCGCATGATCGTGTGGCGAGTGGCCACCGCGACCATGTTCTCTGCGCGCGTCAGCGTTCGCACGAGCTTGATGACGCGCGAGAGCTTGAGCATCCGGATGGCGATCGTCAGCGGCAGCAGCGACTCGTCCCTGTCGTCCAGCTCGCGCAGCGCGTGCTCGGTCGTCCAAGGCAGCACGGACAGCAGGTCGAGCCAGAACCAGAGCCGCAGGTACTCGCGCCAGCTCGTGTGGTCCGAGATGACGATGTGGCCCGTCTTGTCGATCACGGCCGTGCGGAAGCTCACGACGATGTCCAGCGCGAAGATGGCGGCCATGAAGATCTCGAACGCGTGGCTCACCTCCACTTCCTCGTCGAAGAAGGCGATCTCGAACGGGATCGTGAGCACCACGAACAGCAGCAGCATGCCGTTGAGCGTGTCCCACGCGAGCTTGTACGTACTGAACGGGTTGATGGGCCGCATGAGCAGCTCGGCGGCCTTCTCCAACACCGTCTTCTCCGTCTGCGCGGACAGCAGCTCCATCATGCGCTTCTTCTCCGTCGCCGAGTTGAACACCGACACGCCCATGGACAGGTCGAGCGCTAGCGCCTGGAGGATGTGGATCGGCACGGACCGGTACGAGCGCAGCACGCCGTCCAGCAGCACGGTCAGCGTCGGGTAGATGTTCTCGATGCCCACCATGGCGGACACGGGGTCGTTGCTGCGCGACTTGACGAACACGCGGTAGCGCGCGATGGTCTGGTCGAACACGTGGTCGTACAGCTCGCTGCGCTCCTGGTGGTACGCCAGCAGCGTCTGCTCGGCGTCCGGGAACTCCTCGATGAGCCGGTCAAAGTCCTCCTTGGGCAGCGTGTACAGGTCGCAGTTGGCCTTCGCCGTGTACGTGTTGTGGTGCAGCGTGTAGTTGAGCAGCGACGACTCGCCGAAGATGCCGTGCTCCGTCAGGATCTCGAGCACGACGATCTACTCGACCACGGGCGACTTGCGCTTGACCTCGACGATGCCCGAGTTGAGGATGAACATCTCCGTGCCGACCGAGCCCTCCTTGGCGAGCACGTCGCCCTTGACGGCGATCAGCGGCTTGATGAACATGGCCATGTCCATGACGAACTGCGGGCTCAGCCGCTGGAAGGCCGGGATGAGGAAGAACGAGTTCTTGTACGTCTCGTGCAGGATCTCGCCGCGCAGCGACAGCTAGAACTCGCACAGCAGCTCGCGCTCGTCGAACGCGCTCGCCTTGGCGATGTAGTGCCGGAAGTAGCGCAGCAAGCGCGTCTTGAGGCTCTTGGGGATGGCCTTCTTCTGCACGAACGACTGCACCATGCTGAGCTTGCGCGCGCGCGTGGACTTTTCGCGGTTCCAGTTCTCGAGGATCTTGGTGATGTTGCCGATCAGGTAGCCGAAGCCGCAGGCGCCGACGACCTCGGCGAAGATGCTGAACAGCCGCTCGTTCGTGTTAGTGGCGTGCAGGTCGCCAAAGCCGACGCCCGCGAGCGTCGTGACCACCCAGTAGAACGCGTACAGGTAGCGGAGGCTGGCGCTTTCGTGCTCCAGGTTGGACTTGGTGATCCAGGAGTCGGCATCGCCGCTGGCGTGGCCGACGAGATGCCACAAGCACGACAAGATGTGCGTCACCAGCAGCACCATGCCGATCAGACGCGTCATGCGTGTCATGACGGCGTCCAGGTCCAGCGCGTCCTCGACCTTCATGGCGAACTGGCGCAGCTTGATGAGCCGCGCGAGCTTGGTCACGCGGAACAGCCGCACGATGCGCGTGAGCTCGAGCGAGTTGATGGAGCTGCTGCTGCCCTCGGGCCCGGCGAACTGCTCGATGGGCAGGATGCCGACCACGTCCGGCACAAACCACGACGACAGGTACCGGTGCGCGATCCGCGCGCGGTCGCGCACCATGGCCTCGTCGTCGAACTCGTAGAAGCCCACGAAGAAGTTCTGCACCACGTCCATCCAGAAGAGCGCGTCGGACGCGGTGTTGAGGCTGGACCACGTCGCGCTGAACTCGATCTCCGGGAAGCCCACCTGGATGGGCACGAGCACAGCGCTGTACAGCACCATGAGCATGATGAGCGTGTCCCACGTGAGCTTCCCATTGCTGCGCGGGTCGAACAGCGGCAGCGGCAGCTTGGCGAGCTGCCGCTTGCTGCGGGAATACATCTGCGCCATGCGGAGAACGAGCCGCGACCGCCGGCTCTGCTCTTGGGCCAGCACAAACACGGCGGATCGCGGCTGGTTGGGGTTGTTGGCCAGGTGGTTCTCGTGTAAGTTCCCCGCTGTGGACGCCGGACAGGAAGACGCGCGCCCGATGGAGCTGAGCCGGCGCAAGATGCGGACAGAGCCGTCGCTCAGGCACTGCGTGCGCGTGCGAGCCAGCGGCGGCTGAGTGGGCGTGGCGGTGGGGCCGGACACGGACGCTCGGCGTCTCCTGGTGCGCCAATTTGGCGAGGTCGGAGGCTGCGGAGTCGAGTCGTGCATGCCCATGGACATGCGTCGAAATCGTGGCCGGTGCAGCGCTGCTGGCGGGTCTGATTGGGGCAAACTGGGGAGCGGCCTCGCCGCAGCAATGTGCGTTATTGACGGAGACCGCCGCGAGGCTTTCGGCTCCCGAGTTGCCGAGTGGCTCGAGCGAATCGCGTCGTTTCTGGACGAACGCTCGTTCGTGGAGGCGGACGCTGGTAGCACCTGCGAGAGCTTGGACGGCTTGAGCCGGTCGATCTCGTCTCGTGAGAGCGGCGGCAGCAGCCGAGACGACGGAGACAGCGCGAGGCGCGGCGCTGGAGCAGAGGCATTGCCGTTGAGGTCTCCAGCGTCGTCTGCTGGAGCCACTTTGTTGTCCATCGGAGAGGCCGCCGTCGTGAACGAACGGCCTGCTGTTCGCAGCGGCGTGATGTTCGTCCTACTGATGCACAGCACCAACCGCAGACTCTCGTCATTTCGGCCCGCCACGTGCGCTAACAGGCGTCACCAACGGCAAGGCGATCGTTTCGAGTCGTTTCGCAGGACACGAGTCGGCTGAGAGCGGGGCCTGCGTCAATTTTAGCCTCGCCGAGGCTCAACTCAGCTTTGTCAAATTCTCATCGGCTGCAATAGGTCTAGACGGATGCCCTAGCGCTGTGATTGAGAGCTGAGAGGCAGTAGTGATGCTCGTTTGGGAATAGATACGCGTGTATTAAAGCGGGGCGCTCGCGACCTCGCGGCGGTTGTGCAGCGCGTCGTCGTCCCGGTCGATTGGGAAGATGGCGTCCACGCTGCGCGCGGCCCGCAGGCCGCTCATAAAGTCGAGCTCGCGGCAGACCGTGCGCGGCAGCGGGGCGAACAGCACGCGCCAGACGCGCCCGACGAACGCCAAGGCCAGCGCCGCGACCGAGCAAAAGGCCGTCAAGAGCACCAGGTTGGTGATCGCTCCGACGCGCAGGACGCCGTAGAACTCGCGGCTGAACGCGACGGCCGACGAGAGCACGAAGGCGACGAGCCACCAGAAGAGCGCCGAGGCCGTCGCGAGCGCCGCCATGCGCTTGAACCCGCTCGAGACCTCGAGCAGGAGCCGCGCGTTGGCCAGGAACACGACGACGAAGTTCTGCGCCGTGCCCATGGCCCACAGGTCGTTGTCCTTGCCCTGCCCGGACCACGGCGCGAGCAGCAGCAGCTCGGCGGGGACCAGGATGATGAGCACGGACGCGACCACCGCCTCCGCCATCCACGCGGCAAACAGCCGCAGGTTCAGGAATTCGTGGCGGAACCCGTCCGAGTACAGCCGCGGGTTCGCGAGCACCGTGGAAGCCGAGATGTCCTCGTCCGTGACGGCGAAGTAGAGCACGGGCAGCGCCGTGAAGCAAATGTTGAAGAGCTGCAGCAGCGTGTCGAAGTACGTGCTCTGGCCCGAGTAGAGGCAGTAGGCGCCGTAGACGAACTGCGGCAGCACGAGCAGCACGTTCTTGTAGAAGATGTAGAGCGCGAGCACGGAGATGCGCCGGTTCATGGCGCGCCCGTGCACGAGCACGAGCCGCTGCAGGTACTGGAAGCTCGGCAGCGAGTAGTCGCTCGCGTCTGCAGCCTGGTGGCCTTCTTCGCCCGCGATGCCCACGCCAATGTGCGCGCGCTGGATCATCGGCACGTCGTTCGCGCCGTCTCCGATGGCGAGCGTCACTTGGTGCGGCCGCAGAATGCGCACCATCTGCACGATCAGCTCCTTCTGCTTGGGGCTCACGCGGGCGCACAGCACCGACTCGCAGAGCAGGCACAGCTCGAGGAACTCGCGCTCGAGCTTGAACCGGAAGACCGCGTCCACGACGTGGTCGTCCAGCAGCAGAGCGAGCGGCGCCGGCGAGTGTTTGGCCTCGTGTACGCGCTGGTAGTCGGCCGCGTCCCGGATCTCGCGGCTGAGATGCGCCTCCGCCTCCTCTCGGCCCTCGCTCAGCGCCTTGGCGTCGCACAGCCGGATGAGCTTCATCTCGCTGGTCACGAGACGCACCGAGTGCGCCACGTTGGTCGCCGTGTCGGGCCGGTCGCCCGTGAGCATCCACACCTTGACGCCGGCCTCGCGCAGCTTCTGCAGCGTCTCGGGCGCGCCGTCCTGGATCTTGTCTTCGATGGCCGAGACGCCCACGAACGTGAGCTGGCACTCGAGCTCCGCCACGAGCTCGTCCATGGCGCGCTCCGTGTCGTCACCTCCGCTGGTGGAAGGGTTCTTGAGCCTCAGAATGAGCTCGTTGTGCCGCGCGAGCCACGCGCGGTACTCATCAAAGCCCACTTCGCGCTCGGCGATGCACAGCACGCGCAGCCCGTTCGACGAGTACACCTTCATCTGCTCGCGGGCCATCATGACGCGACTCGACGTGTTGGTGGACGCGCTGAGCGCGTCGAGGACGACCGAGCCGGCGCCTTTAACGAGTAGTAGCAGCCGCCCGACGGGGTCTCGCACGAGGATGGAGCTCTTCTTGCGCTCGCTCGAGAACTCGAACACGTGCAGCACGTCCATCGCCACGTCCTCGCCGTGCACAAGCACCACGACGCGCGTGCTGTCGCGGTACCGGAGCGCAACGCCCGCCCGCGCGGCCGCATGGACCAGCGCGCGCTCGTTCGGCGATGGGCCGGAGTACTCGGTCTTGCTCATGCTGGAGCCTTCGCCCCCGACTCCGACGACGCTCGGGAAGATGTAGTTGTTGACGGCCAAGTTGAGCAGGAACTTGTGCACTTGCGCGTTCTTGGCAGTTGACGCCGTGCCGCTGGCGTCGGAGACGCTGGGCCGTACGTTCTTGCCGTGCGAGGAGGGGACCGGATGGCTCTGCGTCAAGTCGACAGCGTGTAGCGAGCCGTCCTCCTCGTACTCGTAGGTCCGGCCGTCCACGTGGCACGAGCAGAACTCCATCTTGTTGCACGTGAGCGTGCCCGTCTTGTCGGAGAAGACGTGCTCCACGAGCCCGAGCTCCTCGTTGAGCTCGGACGACTGCACGCGCACGGTGAGCCGCTTGCTGCTGCTGCCCGCCGTGTCCACCAGCACGGCGGACGCGCTCACGAGCCGCGAGGGCGCGTACGGCAGCGCCTCGCAGTCGAGCGCGATCACGCGGGCCTGGAAGTAGCGCGTGAAGTTGATCGTGACCTGCAGCGAGATGGGCACGAAGTTGGAGAAGAGCAGCATGTACGCGAGGAACAGCCAGACGTAGTCGGCCGCGTCCGCGTGCTTGGTGTCGTCCGGGATGAACGGGTTGTTGAGCACGCTGTCGGTGCTCACCAGGCTCTTCTGGACGAGCACTGCGACCACGAGGATCACAACCTGCACGATCACGATGTAGAGCGTCACGCGGTTGATGAAGTTGTACAGCCAGCTGCGCTTGATTGGCGTCTCGGACGCGTTATGCTGCACGCGCGTGTCGCTGCCCGTGTAGACGACGACGCCAATGACTCAGGCCGTGTCTTTGAAGTGCGTGCCGCGGAACAGCACGTTCGAGATGTCCAGCATCGCGGAACCGTCGTCTGCGAAGGAGATCCCGCCTCGGAACTTGTCGATGCGTCCGTTCGGCGGCTCGCACACCACGCGGATGGCTGGGATGTGCGTCAGCGCCGCCGCCTTGGCGTTCTGCCCGTCGGAGGAGAAGCACGCGGCATACGGCTCGCCACACAGTGCGTGCGGCACGTAGCGCGGCTTGAGAGAGGACTCGCCGTCGAGGTTTGCCGTCATGACGAAGCACTGGCCGCTTGCCGACGCGCTGGACGCGATCGGCACCATGTCGGCCGGGATCTCTTCGTTCTGGCTCACGCGCACGAGCTCGCCGATGCGGAGGCTCTCGCACACATCGGTCGCGAACGTTAGCGCCTGTGCAGAGGAAGACGAAGGGGCTGGGAAGCGCATTTTGCAGACGGGCGCGAGGTTCTGGAGGCGGTCAGCGCGGTGGCGCTCGACGTCCTCCATGGCGTCGCGCACGCCGCTCACGAAGATGATGAAGGCGAGCGGCAGCACCATCGTGGGCACGCCGATGGAGAACGTCACGTCCGGCAGCAGCTGCAGCACCATGATGAAGAGGAAGTACAGGTTGGAGAAGCGCGTGAACTGCTTGAACAGGTTCTTGGGCAGAAAGTTGTACGGCGTGTACACAGCCGTCTTGACGGCGTTGGACGGGTACTGATCGTCCGGCGCGGGCACGCCGACCAGGATCGACCGCTGGGACGGCGGGGACGCTGCCATGTCCCCGTTCTTGACGTGTTGAAGTCCCATTCCTATCGCACTTGAGGGTCACAGGCGCAAGTAACGAGAGAAGCGGGTCCTCCGCCGTCGCGGCGACCAACAACAATCGCCGTGTTAAGAGCCCCCGCGTCAACAATATTTTTGGTCTGCGAGGTAACGAACGCCGTTCAACCAGTCAAGTCGGCCAAGAAGCCACGCTCGGCTAGAAATAGCCACCCGCTTGTGTTCGTTGCGACCGCTACGTGTGGGTGTCCATGTTCTCGCTCTCGACCGGGCTTCTTTTGACTGCCGACGCACGTCCGAGGAGAGGCCTTGATGGGATGCACGGACAGCAAGGTGGACGCGCGAGTGCGCGAGAAGTACGCGACGTACTTGCAGGACCTGCGCGTCGTCGCCGCGATGGAGACGCTCCAAAGTACGAGCCCGAGTGCTGCTCCGTCACGCCGCCCGAGCTTTTACTGACGGATGCAAGCGTGGCTTGCGACCCCCAGTCGACAGGCGGGACGCTGGGCTGCGCTTCTATCGCCTCTTTGCCGCCATCGACACCGAGTACGCGCCGGGCTTGTTCTCTTCTCATCTTGTTGAGACTCAGAGTGATGCGATTGTTTGTTATCCTAGTGAAAGCGACTCGATCGACATGGACGAGTTCATCAAGCACCTCGGGCTGCACCGCACGCCGTTCGCGGAGCAAGTCTTCAGCAATCTCGGTACTGAAGTGGACGTTTGCTACTTCCTCTTCCTGGGCTTGTGAATGCGTTTTACCCACGTTCAGCTTCGCCATTGACGCGCAGGAAGGCAGCGAGCGGAGCGAGGCATGACCTTTGACGGTACGGCAGCCGCCTCGATGAGCGTGATGACGCCGCCAATCAAGCTAACACGCGCTGTGCGCAGACTTCATGCTCAACATTTGGAGTTTCTGCACGATGGGCCGGCAAGATCTGTTCACTCACGTCTCCCACATCTACGGTGAGCGGTGGGCGTCGATTGAAGGCGTGACGATGACCTGCCAGCTAACGGTGAGGCGATGCATCCCCGACCAGGCGACGACGGCAACGGCGTGCTGGACACGGCCGAGGTCGAGAGTTTGCTGCGGTTCATCTACCAGACCGAGACGATCTCGCCCAAGATGGCGGCGATGCTCGAGGCGGCAGACGCCAACCACGACCGGCTGATCTCCAAAGGTGAGTCAGTGACCATGGAAGAGATTCACAGCAGTCAACAATGGTATTGACAGTGCGTCGCATGGGCAGACGAGTTCTTCGCGCTGTGTACCGCAAACCGCGATTTGCTGGCGCCGGTGTTTGTGCTCCAAGCGCGCGCCCAAGAGAAGGTTCGAAGGGCGAAACCCACGCAGTTGTTCCCTCTCTAGTGTCGCTGACGGTGTGCGCTTTGCCATCGTGTGCGTGCAGTGTTTCGGGCAGGCGTTCTGGGCCAAGGAATCCAAGAAGCGGCCGGCAATTCTCGGGTAGATGGGCGACGCGTTCGCCGCTTTCAACAAGAAGCTCAACGAGAACGGAGCGTCGACGAGTCGGTCGCTCACGGGTGGAAAGTTGTCTAGCGAGACAGCCAGGCAGGATGCCGGTCAGGTGGAGCAGCAAACGACCGAGGTGACGAAGATCGCGGACCATCCGACGGCTTCCGAGCGCGTCGCCCAACGACAGCAAGCTCGGGAACTGAAGAGTCTCCAGGAGTGGGTCGAGACGCAGCGGCAGGACCCTATCGTCGACGACTACCTGGCAGCACACGGCCAGAAGGCACTCGTGGACGAGCGCTTAGACGAGCAAAAGCGCAGCAAATCAACGGCGCCCGAGGCGGTGGAACTGCTTACCCAGTTGCGGCATCGCGCGGCCGTGAACGCTAAAAGTAAGCCTGTGAGTGCTGAAGTGTTGCGGTGGGCCACGGGCCGTTGGTTGCCAACGTCGTGATCCTCTTGATGCCTGTGGAACAGAGCTTGACGCTGCCCACGCGGCGCTCAAGGCCAAGTGGGGCGACGAAGAGCGCTCGGTGATCGAGAAGCGGCATGCGGCCATCAAGTCAATGGTCAAGGGCATCTCGGCCAAGACGCTGCTCCAACAGACCGGCAAGAACGTACGTGCCACCATCGGACTCGTGCCATCTACATGCGCCGATTCCTCACGTTGTTGGATGAATCGGCCTCCAGGGGGCCGGCGCGGCCATCGGAGACTACCTGCAAAAGAAGCTGGACAGCGCGGAGGCAGACGTGCGCCGGGAGTTCCGGGAGCGCTGGGAGACGCTGGAGCGAGCGGTCAGCCACCTCGTCACCAACGCAAAGCGACCAAGTGAAGACAAGCTACCAACACACACCAGCAACACGCCAGTGGTTGCGAAGAAGGTCTTTGTGGGCAAGGACAGCGGCGGGAACAAGCAGACGGCGGCAGAGTACACCAAAGTCGTGCCGATCGTGCAAGAGGTCTGGGCCGAGTGCTTTGACGCCGACAGCCAGCGAGTGTACTACGTGTCGTCGCTCGGCAACTCGTCCTGGGACCCACCGCCTACGTTTCAACGTCAATGGTAAACGAGAGAACACAAGCCTAAATGATCTTCGCCTGAGCAGACAGCTTGGGGGCGTCACACTGCCTCCTTGAGCCACTGGTAGACCGAGTTGGAGCTGTCACTGAAGTTGTCGTTCAGAGACGCGTCGTCCTCTCCATTCTCAACGTCGGATTGGTCGCTTGGGCCCAAGACATCGTTGTGTCTATTGCGAGCATTGTTGATCGCCGGAGAGCGGCCATGCCGGTCGTTGGATTCCTTTTTGAAGCTGCGAAGGGGGTCAACAAAGAGCGGAGGATTAGTACACGATCCCAGCCCAGCTCGACACGAAGTGCAGGGATGCTTCACTGTTTCAGAGAAGGGCGAGCAGCACGTACTTGTCGAAGTTCCACTCGAACTTGGACGCCGGCCGTTGTCCTGCATGTCGTCAGATATGCTGGTTTAGTAGTGGAGACACGACAGGCAGCATTACATCACAACACTCACGGTCAAGCTCGTCTTCGTTGTCGTCGTTGTCGCTCCATTCGTGGCGCACAGTCTTCGTGTGGACTGGACCAAAGTCTCCGAGCCACCCGTTGTAGCCTGCACAGTTCCCGACACATTGACACATTAGATGCCTTGACAGTGGTGGAGACGAAAGCGTGTCGTCATGAGGTTCACCTCGCTTTGGTCGATCGGTTGGTTGGCGCTGTTTGGGGACCTTGCACCCCACGAACGAGTCGTCCAGTGGAGCAGCACCGTACAGCTCTTCCTGGACCGGGTCGTTCCTTTTGCTGTACAGACACGAGACGGAATCGTATCAAACCCCTTTTGTGCTGGCTCCGGTGATCTGTCTGAGCTTACCCGATGGCTTGCGTGACATTCACCGCTGTGTTCGCGCCGTCCTTCCCGAACGTGTCCATGAGAGGACTTCGTACAAAGTTGTCCACGATTTCCAACGCGGCCGCGCCTGGTACATACACACCAACAGGCAGCAGTCAGCCCAGAGTCCAGAACATGTGAGCACGAGTGGTCTAGCAATGGTGGATACCTTGTGGGATTTCGCTGAGCGGTGCCTTCTTCTTGAACATCGAGCGGTCCCGCGCGTCTTCCAGGTGTTTCTGCGCCTCGTACTCGGCTAACCTCGCGCGAGCGAGGCTCTCTTTCATGAGTTGTGTCTGTGTCTTCTTGACGCGCAGCACCTTGTCCCGCCGCGCGCTCAACTCCGGCTGGATCTTTGACCGAACGTGCTGTAGACTCTTTGGGAGGGGTCTCGGCTGATCCCGCTGGGGTTTCTTGGCTGGTTTCGTACTTGCAAGCCGGGGGGCAGCGACCTCAGCCGGAGTAGCTATTTCCACGACTCGGCGCCGCGGTTGGTCGCGATTGGTCGTCTCTCCTGTCACTGCAACAGACCGCATGGGCGTCGCATTCTGCCTCCTGGACAGAACGCGCTCGCCTTGCTCGACCTGCAGATCCTCCTCCGAGTTGTCATCAAGCGTTAAGGCACTCTTGTGCTGGAACTGGCTGACACACGTCGCAACGTACGCGTTCAAGAACTCGGCGAACGAGGCGACAGGCAGTTCGGTTGGTGGGAACGCCGACGGCTTCTTGCGCTGGTGGACACGGACGTACAGCTCGTCGAGCGCGTCGCGCGTCGTGATCTGCGATCCCTTCCTCCCGGTGAACACCGCCCACGCCATGTCCACGAAGGGTTTGCCCAGCAACTTCGAGTGGAAATCGACGTCGTCTACAGTCGTTAGTGTCTCGCGCTGTGGCTCGAGCAGCGAAGCGACCGAGGCCGGCAGCGCGGGCGTCGCTACTGCCTCACCGTTGCTGTTGTCCGATGCGCCCGCCGCGTTCGTAGGTAGATGCGACGCGAACTCGTCGTCCACCGCCTTCGCCGCGCCGTCTCGCCAGGCGTGAGACGGCTTGGCGCGCAGGAACCGCTGCGCAGCGCCTTGAGTCTCGGCCTTGGCTGTTGTTGGCGCTGGAGGTGGCGCCACCTTCCGACCGATGCGCGCGCCACCCTTGCTCACGTAGTAGTCGCGCTTCCGGACAGCGTCGTACCCTGTGCGTTGCACAGCAGTGTTAGGCGCTGGCGGACGTAGATAAATAGCTGCGAGCGACGGGAGGAGAAAGAGAGAAGCGCCTACGAGTGACGGCCTTGAGCTCCTCGAAGGTGATGCCCTTGAGCGAGAAGTTCTGCGCGAGGCAGAAGACGCCGTAGCACAGCGCGACCTCCAGGATCTCCTGGTACCGCTGCTTCTCGCCCTCGAAGTTGCGCAGGAACGTCTCGACGGCCCTCGAGCCTCCAGGCCGCGCCATGATCGGCAGATTCCCGACTTCCGATCGTGTCGCGCCGCGGCTTTCGCTTTTTGAAAATGGAGTTTTGATCAACGAAACCGCAAATGTCACTATTCTGAGATAACGTCGAATTAGTGCTCATCGTATGACACTCTCTCGAGGTGACGACATGAGTGCCTACCGGGTAAGGTCACTATATTGGGGTAATACGAAACAGTGTCTATTGAGATGGCTACACTTTTGTTGATCCTAGTCAAAGATGGTGGCGTCGTCGGGCGGCACGATGGCGCTGAACGGCGGCGTCTCGACGACGATTGGCGGCTGCACTGGCGCCTGGAGCAGCTTCAGGATGAGCTTGAGCTGCGCGTCTTGACGGTCGAGCCGTTCCTGCAGTAATAGCTGTCATATTGGCACGGCAAGTCAGCGAGTCGACCCCCAACAACTTCAAAGCTGAACGCGCAACACACCTGCATGTCCGCGAGTTGCTCGATCCGTTCCTGCAGTTGGCTCGCTGGTGGCACGGAGAAGGACTGCTGGTGCTGGAACGAGAACGACGGTCGGCTGAGGCGTCTAGCGGACGTGAACGTGCGCGACACCGGCGACACGGGCGCAGACATTGGTGAGTCGTAGCGGGCGCCAGTACCTACGGAGGTTGCACGTTAGGTTCCTTTGCTGACCAGCACACAACGACAAGGTTCCGAGACTCACCGTTGTAGAAGACGGCGCTAGCGCTGAAGCTGCGGCCGTCGCGGGTGTAGGACATGCGCAGCGCGTCCTCGAGCGCCTTCTTTTCCTCTTGCTCGCGCTTGAGCATGACTTCGACGAACCCACTGCTGAGCACGGCGCCGGGAATCGTGAACAGGATGATGCCCCAGAGCGCCAGCAGCGACGAGAACATGCGGCCGACCGGCGTGATCGGCACGATGTCTCCGTATCCGAGGGACGTGATCGTCTCCACTGCCCACCAGGCAGAGACGCCCATGCTGGAGAACACTCGAGGCTGCGCCGGGTTTTCGAGGAAGAAGCTGGACATCATGCACCAGCATGCGTCAGATCAGAGCTACCGGAAGCAATTCCAATGTACACTAGAATCGACGTACATGGTGGTTGAGGAAGTCAGCACGAGCACTGCGGTCAAGTACGTGACGACGCCGAGCTCCTGCTTCTTGAGCGCAAAGATCTCTCGGAGGTTCTTCATCGCCTGGTACGAGCGTTCAAGCCGAAGGAACGACATGACGCGCAGCAGCCGCAGGCCGCGGAGCGTGATGATCCCGCGCGAGACGCCCGCCGGGTCGTGTCTTGTCGGGGAGCAGCATAGGACAGTCGACATTGGCGACTCGAAGCGGACCAAACAACTACAGTAGAGAGCGGCGCACGTACTCGCTCTTGACGAAGATCTCCAGGTAGAACGGAATGAGCACGGCGAGGTCGATCAGCGACATTGGCTGCGTCATCCACTTGAGTCTGTCGAAGACCACACGATCCAGCGCTCAGGTTAGGCAGCAACAACAGGACGTAGTGCAGCAACGTACGCACCTTCCGAGCACGGGGTGCGGATACCGGTCGTCCTCGACGCACGCCCAGAGCCGCAGCAGGTACTCCACGGTGAAGATCACCGTCGACACGTACAGGAACAGGTTGTACCAGCTCGACTTTGGATCTGTCCCCATCGAGCGACGCGTTAGCCTCCAGCAGTACTGTAGACGCTCGTTGCAAACAGATAGAACACACGCACCTATCGCGTCGACAACCGAGGCGCCGGCCACGACGCTCGAGTACCACATGGCGAGCACGACGTTGAGCGAGATGAGCAGCAGGATGCCCACCTCGAACGCGTATGACCAGCGCAACAGGCCCGTGCGGTTGCGGATGGACGCGCGGTAGTGCAGCAGCGTCCACACGTCCTGCCGCACGGTCGAACGGCGCCGCCGGTGCGCGCGCTGCCGCCGGTGCCGCGGCTTCAGCTTCGGCTTGGCCGCTGCGCTTCCGTAGTCGTCCTGGTCGCTTGCCACCTTGATCGCGTCCACCGCGAGCTCCATGCTGCTCCACTCGTCGATATTGGGCAGCAGACTCGCCCGCTCGCCGTTGCGCGCCGCCATCGTCCTTCAGCCAACAGAAGCGATGGAGAAATGGAGCGACGCTGCTTCGGTCTCCGTGCGTGGGTCGAGTAATTGACGCGCGCACGATCCCAGAAATGATGGACGCGGTGGCCGGTCGATGCGTCACACGCGCCTGGAAAATGATCTGGGAATTTTTCGCACTCGGCAGAGAGTGCCGGCCGACGAAAATCACGTTTTTGGATCCGAAAATTGCGATTTTCTGGCGACCGTTCGGCCCTGGGTTGGGTTACGCGTAACCCACCCAATTACCCACTCTTAATACAAGCCACACCTCACAAGGAAGCGTGGGTGATCACAGTAATGGGTGTTTCAACGCGGGTGATTGGGTGTTTGGTTTATTTTTTGCGCGCTTTTGACCCAAAACCCGAGGAGAGAGGAGCACGCGGCGACGGTGGACGTTAAGCCCTCCCCCATACATTTTCGCTATCAATTCCCCAACCAACACCGCAAAGCGCGTACTTTCCGGGGGGTGCGAGCGGCGCGCGCACGGGTCCAAGTCGCGCGTTCTGGTCGCTGGGGAAACGAGCGGGCGGCGGGAAGGCTGCTCTGTACACGCCCCGAGCGTCGCTGTGTTGTTATTGGCGCGCGGTCGGCGTCTCGAACGCGGATTTTCGCGTGTAAATAGGCGGCGGCTGCATCGATTGACGCGAGCATGGAGAGCGGCGGCGCGACGTCGTCGTACCACGCGGGCGCCGACCTGGCAGGCAAGGCGTCGGCCCGGCCTTCGTCCTCGTCTTCGGCGGCGGTCAATGCCGCGCAGCGGAGTGGCGGCGGCCCCGCGCCCGCGGTGGGGAGCGGCGGTGGCTACAACAAGGACCAGCAGCAAGGCGCCAACTACCGGTCGTCGCACAGCTCCTCCGCTGGCAGGCCGGGTTACCAGTCGGCGTCCGCGCAGCAGCAGTTGCCGCGGCGCAACTCTTCGAACGCTTCGGGCGGTAGCGGCGGCACGTCGACGAGAGAGCGTGATCGGGAGCGCGACAGGGACAGGGAGCGCGACCGTGACCGTGACCGCGACCGTGACCGTGACCGCGACCGAGACAGAGACCGCGACCGGGATCGAGACCGCGACTCGCGGGCGCGCGGGCGTTCCAAGTCGCGGGAGCGCGGGAGCGGCGGGTATCGGGACCGGAGCTCGTCGCACAGCAGCCACAACCACTTCACCACGGCGGGGAACCCAACGATGCGGCTTCGCGAGCGCAGCAACCTGCTGCAGATGCACCGCGCGTCCAGCCGACGCTCGAACCTGTCGCCTCGCGAGGTGGCGGTGCGCGTTGTGGGAATGGACACCTCGTTCATGAAGGTACAGACACGGAGGCATCGCAATGGCATGGGCCGTCTCTTGTTATACTAACGCCGTCCTTGCTCCGTGTAATATTGTTTTCACCGCTAGGACCCGGAGAATCCGCATCTCTCGGAGAAGCTGGGGTACCCTGGTGTATTCCCGACGAACGACAAGTTCCCGGAGGAAAAGTTCCGCTTCCACGCGCTGCGGAGCTCGTCGTTTGTGAATCCGCTACCGCGCGGGTTCGGGACGCAGTGGCATCTCCAGTACTCGTTCTTCACGGACAAGAAACTGCCGGTGTTTGACGAGCTGGCGCAAGCAACGCGGGCTATTCGGCGGATAGAGATCGGGGAGGGCGAGCGCAAGCGCACGCTGCAGTCTGCGGGTGAACCGGATGCTTTTGCTCCAGCGACGGCGGCAGCAAACGGACAGGAAAGCGTATTTACATCCTATTTAATTCGGAATGTGCGTCGTATCGATGAGCGGACGAGCCATCTCTGGATGTCGGAGCTGGCGAGCGGCAAGCGCAGCGTGCAAGACCTCGTCCAAGCCTACGGCGTCCCGTTCAAACAGTGGCGACCGGTGCCGAACGTCTCAAAGTGTCCACTGCTCGAGTACGTCGTGCGCTACAGACCCGGGTACGCTGAAGCAACGTGGTTTATTCGCGTCAACGTGATCTACACGGAAATGCACGAGATCAAGCGAGACAGCCAGTACCGCGTGGGCGATTGGTTCTTCAACCCACGGCGTCTCCAGCGCCGCAGCCAAGGCTGGACGGAGCAACTGGTCGACTATCTCCACTCGGTGGCGCGACTCTCAAGCAAGACGTCGGCTCTGAAACGATATGACAGCGCGTCGAAGCCGCCTGGTGTTGCGGGAGCGTCGGCAACGGCGTTGCCGTCACCGGGAACTATCTCGAGTGCGCTGACCGACAAGCCGAGCGTGGTGCCGCACCACCTTCGCGGCGATGTTGGCATTGAGAGCGTTTCGGCGCCAGGCACGCCGGCCGCGTCACCTCCACAGCTGCCGGGGACAGGGGCGACCAGTAACGGCGGTGTGTCGGCGATCGCGTCTCCACAGCTGACGTTTCACGAGAAGTGGTCGTACGTGCTGAAGCTGTCCGAGTACCAGTTCAAGGCCGGCTTGTTGGACCGACTGCGGTATTTTGACGGCCTGCTATCGTTGCTGCAAAAGGTGTTGTCGCCTCGCAGTCTGAACGGAAACTGTTCGTCAATTGTGGCAATCGGAGTCAACGAGACCATGGAGCTCGTAACGGTGATTCAGACACTGTTACCAGAGATCCTCCTTGTTCCCGACGCGGTGCTTTTGCTTGTGAAGACCCTACTCCAGCACTTGCGGTACCTGCTTCCTCCTGGAACGCGCATTCCCGAGGAGCTAGGCAGCTCGCTGCACGAAGAGCTGGTCGTGGCCCTGTGTAACATGCTGCGTGACCTCCTGCTGACCGGTGCAGATGTGCTCGTGCGCCTCGAGGATAACGGTACGCATCTCGCATCGCGCTTTGATCACACGATTATGTCGTAGTAACTGATGTTGTATGTTTGCTCATGACGCGACGACGATGCAGTCCCGATCATGTGGCCGGAGTTTGTGTTTAGCGAGCGGTTCTTCAACCGTGACGCCTACGGCAAGCGTGAGATTGAAGAGTGTATCGCACGGTGTCAACTGAAAGCGAAAGAGGTTGTGGGGCGCATGCTTCGCCTGCAACAGGTATGTTGTCGTGGCGATATGGCGTTCGACTGATAGGCTTTGCACAAGTGCTGATCGAATACCTTCATTGTCTCTGTCGGTCCAGGGCCATCCGGGTGGGCCGTACCTTTCGTCGATAAAGAACGAGGCGCAGATCCTGCAGACGCTCGACCGCTTCCATCGTATCGACAGCGGCATTGACATCCAGCGCGTCTACAACGAGATCTTTTCCCCAATGCCCGCCGAGAGCACGGAGCTTCCGGTGGACGCGACGACTCTGCTGCTTATTTGCGAATGGGCCGTCACGAGCCAGCGCCCGCTCGAGTACCGTTACTTGTCGGCGCTGTCGCTCATTGACATGCACAGCAACGTCGTGCTGGCGTTCGGCAAAGAGTACGTTTCCTCTATTGTTGCTGCTGGCGTCTTTCGTTAAACGTGTGTCCAATGACGCTGACCCTTGCTGTACCTTCGCGTCGTCGCAACTACGTTGAATCATTGGAACCATCCGCAACAGGAAGGGGCTGCTGAAGGAGTGCGGGCCGAAGGACCACGCCCTGGTGCTTCAGGGCGCGTTGCAGATGTTCTTGCAGCGGTTTGAGCCCAAGGTCATCACGGAGGTCACGCAAGTGATTGAGCTCTTTTGTCTGCTGGTGCGCCGGCGGCTATTCAGCGTCACGAGCTTTGTCGAGTTTGCGGCATGCTGCATCGAATCGAGTGGCGGTGGGAGTACCAGCAGTGCGTTGCTGACACTGACGAAGGACAAGGACGCCCCTGCCGGAGCGACGGTCGTGCACACAGCGTACAATATCGAATGCGCGCCGGGCCACGGCTACAAGTCGAACGACATCCACTTGCTCTCGACCTCGGACCGGCTGAAGCTTTACCTGTGGCAACTACCGCGCGGCCCGTTCCCGCTGCCCACGTGTGTGGCCATGTACCCAGTCGATTACGATGGCGAGCTGAACTTTATGCGGTGGCTGGACGTGATGGACCTGCGTAGCGAGCACCTGCAGTACTCGAAGACGCTGGAGCGCGCGCAGTCGCTGTGCATCTACGTGTTCCACACGCATGGACAGGTGAACGACCCTGCGGGAGATCCGGCTTCGTCGAACCGCGTGATGAAAGAGGTCGACTACCAGGGCAAGGTCGGCGAGCTCGTGTCGGCTGTGAAGACCATGTGCGGCCACGACAAGGGGCGCTTCGCGCTCTGGTTTTTGCGCAACATCTACGAAGAACCGACGTTCTTCAGGTTCTCGGACTTTGGCAGTGTCGAGCACATTGTACGGCTCGTGTGCCTCGTCCTGGAGATTGTCGACATCCTGGCGCTGCTCGAGGTGCTCGTGTACTTCTTGCGCCGGTCGCCGGTGTACTTGGTGAAGAACGTTGTTCTCTCGATGATTGAGCGTCACGAGATCGCGTACTGTGCGACGGGCCAGATCCTGTTCCTGCTGCAGTCGTTCGTCGACCGCTTCAACCGGCTGCCGTCGTCCTCGGCAGACGACAAGGCTGGCAGCGTCGCCAAGTTCTTTTGCAAGATGTACTACGCGCACATCAAGAAGAAGGGCGTGGACAAGCTGGACCTCCCCTTCTCGCTCGTCAAGCAGATCGCGGAGACGGCGCGAAAGAACCAGGAGGCCAACAACCAGAAGCCCAAGGAGATGTCGCTGGAGGTGACGAACCCTATCGCACGAATCCCGCCGCCGCGCGAGACAATGCCCGCTGACCTCAAGAACGCGCTGGCTCGCGCGTTCAAGGCCCTGCAGGCCAAGTCGTACGATAGCGGCGCCGGGGACGGCTCAAGCGTCTTGAAGTCGTCGACGCCAGCGGCAGTGTCGACGCCAGCGCCAGTGTCGACTCCAGCGCCTGCATCGACGCCCACGCCTCTTCAAAGCCCCGATAGTCAGGGGAGCTCAACCGAGGGGAACGCTGCCACACCGTCACCAGCGGTGGCGTTTGAAGCGCCCGGGTACGCGACGCTGTCGTGGAAGGAAATTGTAAGTGAGTCGAGCGCCGAGGCTGAGGTCAAGAGCCGCGATAGTGCGGTCGAGTTCGCCGTGGACGCGATCAACATGAGTATGATCTCGCTCGCGGTGGGCTCGTCGACGAGCGCGAACGCGACCCGCGAGCGCCGTACGCCCAACTACGTCTTCTTCTTCCGCGCCGTGCTCATTGAGGTCATGGACAAGTGGATGGCGAATCTGACGGCGCGCATCAAGAGCAACTGCAAGCGGCCCATCATGACGCCGCACTACATTCACCGGTGCGTGCGGCTGCTGCGCGAGGTCGTGGAGCAGCACCCGGACGGCGAAGAATTCCAAGAGAAGTTCTCCAACACGCTCGTCGTATGGCTGCAAAAGGAGGTGCTGCCAGGTTTTGCAGGCAGCGACTCGCCGAAGCGGTCGCGCAACCCGTTCCTGAACACGGACAACAGCAAGGAGGCGTTCGCGCTTAATCAGAAGGGGCGGCTGGACCGGCAGCAGTACGGACTCAAGGCGTTCCTTGTGTCGCTTATCGTGCACAAGGTGCTCGATCTGTCGCAGGTGCTGCGCTTCGTGCTCGTACCACTTTTTCCGCGACTGGTAAGTGGCGAGTCCTGAAGTTTCTGGCTGTTGATCCTCGCTGAAATGCTTACTAAATGTTCAAACCGTGTGAAATGCCTCGGTAATTCATCTACACAGAGACGCGCCTCGCGCGACCCGCCGCCGAATCTGCCGACTCAGCTGCTGGCGATGGCGCTCGTCTTCCAATTGTTCTCGGAGCCACCGCAGAGCGTGCTGCTCGAGCCGCCGCAGAAGATCGTCATGTTTGACGAGCCGATGGTGCGGTGGGGCTGTTGTCATTATCTTATGTTGACTCCGTCGTTCATGGCTGACTCTCGTGACTGTAATGTCCACACAGACAAAGTACCACCTGCGGTTTCTGCGCACGCAGGTGCCGGCGTGCCTCATGTTCCCGCTCGTGCACCTGCTGTGCCAGATCTCGTACCAGCTCGAAGAGAACTTCATGCTGCGCAAGCGTGACGAGCGCGGCACGGTGGCGAGCGTCACGCTGTTCAACTTGACGTCGGACGGCATCGTGCGCGACAGCATCTTCCACGACACGAAGGAGGCGCGCGAGAAGCACATTTTGCCCGTGTACCACAACAAGAAGGAGTGGCACACGGCCGTGCTTATGACGCATTTCTTCCGCCAGCCCAACTCCCCAGCCGAGGACAACAACGGCCAGGTGCAGCTGCTCAAGGTGGAGCAGATCATCGACCAGATGACGGTGTGGAACCTGCACCGCGGTGGATCCATTTACCTGGACCTGCAGATGAGTCGCCAGCAGCGGAAGGTTAAGCGCACCAAGTCGGTGCTGACACGCTCGAGCTCGTCTTCGTCTCGATTGTTGGCGAAGCGCAAGACGCCGTCGTCTAGCGACGCAAGCGGCCGACCAGCAAAGCGACACAACGATGGGCATTCGTCGTCCAATCATCAGGACGAGCGTCCGTCGTCGGCGTCTTCATCATCGCGAGCAATGACGGCGAGCAGCAACGGACACTTGGACGATCAGGAGATGAGTGACCTGGCGATTCTGCTTCAGTGTATGGCCGAAGACGACTCCTCGGACGAGGAGGACGCCGACATGGACGGGCTCGACGACTCGAGCAGCGCCACCGAGATCCTGTCCAACATGATTGTGCAGCGGACGCTGAAGCGCTCGCCCAGATCCGCGTTGTCTACACCGTCCGTGGCGCTGTGTGCTGTCTCATCGTTGACATTGCCGTCGACGGTGCGGTTGCCGCACCTGTCGACTATGGTTGACGACGGCAGCATCAAGCGCGACTGCGGTCCATCTAGCCACGTGGACCATAGTAACACCGGAGGTGCGGTACATGGAATCCATCGATCCCATCACGCGCCTCAGCTGACGCCGACCGAAACGTGGATGCTCGTGGCGGCACGTGAGGCGCAGGACGCCGCGCTCGCTTCGCTGTACGCCGCGACTGTGTGCAGCATCTCGCGACGCACGATGGGCTCGGTGGTCGCCAAGATCCTGCAGGTCATGGAGGACGACGTCAAGCACACGCGGCCGGAGAAGTTTGCGCGCCGGCTGAACGCTACCATGGCTGTCCGGCTCGTGTGTGACATCATGTGCACACAGCCCGGCGCGACGTTCCTGCCGCGGTACATGATGTCGCTCGCGTGTCAGTTCGAGTGGCTATACGACGGCTGCGAGCAGTACGCCAAGTACGCGAAGCGGCCGCTCGATTCGTCGTATTCACTGTCGGCAAAGGGTGCGGCGGCGCTGCTCCGGAGACTGCGGCGCAAGCTCGCGGTGCGGCTGCAGCTTGTGGGCGTGATCGCGCAGAGCAAACACGTGGCGCTGACCGTGTGCTACCGCGACCGCATCGTTAAGACGCTATTCTCGCTGTTGGCCACGCCCGTGGTCGCCACTGGCGCCGGGCTGTCACTCTTTAGCTGGATCCTCGACCTCATCCCGGTCGTCAACACCTCGGTGCTGCACGAGAAGCAGTTCGTAAGTGGCCATCATCGCTCGCACTGGTATGTTGAGCAACTCGTTGACACTCGTGTGTGACTTTCGTGCGTCTGTAGGAACTTGTGGAGGCGCTGCACCTGCCCCCGCAGCTCAAGAAGCGCGTGTGGAGCGTGTTCCCGCGGCCGCTTTCAGGCACTGCGCCCGTGCTCGTGAGGCGCGCAGGCTCAACCGGATTAGACGACGAGCAGGACGTCGAGCGTGCCGCCGTGGACCCGTGGGCGCTGCTGGAGCACGTGCCGCAGCTGCCGAGCGATGATGTTGTCACGCCACTGACAGAGAAGGCCCCGCGCCGCAGTCGACGCGTGTACCGCTGCGTGTCCTGAGGCAGGTTCGTTCGGTTGTGGGCGCCTTGCACTCGCATTTCTCTCTCTCTACTTACAAACATTGTCACTTAAAGCAAGAAAAAGGGCGAACGCCGTTGCTCCTGTGACCATCGCTTGCTTCTTCCATGATGCATACCAAGTGATGAGAACGGTCGATTGTGCCGAGTATGTAAGTCGTGATGTGGAGGAATGCAAAAAGAGGGCTATCCAACCGCGTCTGTCCTCCTCAGTGCTGCTTCATCGCCTGCTGCGGTTGCGGCGGCTTGCCGGCGTCTTTGGCATCGTCGTCTTCGTCCTCGAGCCCGACCCACGAGACGAAGGCCAGGAGGAACTCCTTGAAGTGGATCGAGCCGTCGTTGTTCCAGTCCATTTCCAGGAAGCGCTGCTCCCAAATGCCGGCGTTGAGCGACTCGTCCGACTCCTGGTCGCCTCGGTGCCGCGTGCGGACGGACGTCTTCTTGGTGGGCGAGTGCATCGACGTGGTCGTCTTCAGGCGCGACGACATCTCGTTGCTGAGCGGGCAACATCAACGGCGAGCACCGAACGAGTGAGAACAACCTTCCTTCTACGACGCCAGAGTCGCCTTTGAGGCTTCTCACCGGTTGATGGTGCCGTTGCCGTCCACGTCGAACCACAGGAACGCGTCGATCGCGAGCTGGAATGCGATTCGCAGCTTGTTTCCCTGCTCAACGAGAGCGGACAAGTCCATAGTTAGACGGGAGCGCTCGCATGCTCTTCTCGCTGCAGCACAAGGCACGAACTTCGCCGAACAGAATCGCCGGCGCCGAGGCTGCTTGGCTATCTGCGCCGCCCTCTCGACTGCGTAGTATGGCGTCATCGGTTAGCTCACAGAGTTCATCGTCAGAGGGCAGATACACGAGCGTACATGGGGGCGTAGAAGATGCTGAGGCGCTCGCTCTCGAGCGACGGGATCCGCTAGGCGCACACACCGAGGTAAGCGACCACCATCGGCGAGAACACTCGCTCCAGACACGTACGTGGAGGACGAATCCAATCGCGAGGCACACAAGAAACTCCTTGAAGGTGAGCTGCCCGTTCTCGAGCATGTCGGACTCCTGGAAGACCTGGCGCGCCTCCTCCTGCGTGAAGGCGACGCCCAGCCGCTCGAACGCGGCCACCACGTCCGAGTACACGATGTAGCCCTTGTGCTCCCTGTCGAACTCGGCGAACGTTGACCGCGCGCTGTTGAACGATTGCTGGGCAATGGCAGTGCACACCGCGTGTGTCAGTCGCGAAAAGAAGGGAGCAAGGCGTTGAAAGCGTCGGGAAGCTTGTCAAGAGCCTACCGCGACGAGCGGGAACTTGAGCAGGATGCGCGTGAACGGGTTGGAGCTGCGCACCATGCGTCATCTCAACAGCATTAGAACATCCTTCGACCCATCTAGAACGCTCTGACTGACGCACTTGTTCTTGTCCTCCAGCGCGCGCTTGCGCTTGAGCTCCTTGAGCGCGTTCGTGATCCTAGCCAGCAGCATTCAACGTGTCAATTGGCCCACCTGCATCCATCACTCTCTCTTTCTCCTCCAAATGACCAGCTCACTTGAGATCCAGCGACGTGACCCCACGCGCCGCGGCTTCCAGCGGGCGGATCGTCGCCATGGCGCTTGGCCCCGCGCCGTGCGATCGCGACGGTTGCGATGTCGTTGCCGCAGCCCCGGCATTCGAAGCGAGAGTCGTGTCAATCGGCGGCGGGGCTCCGCGCGCACTCGCGGGGCTGCCGCGAGTGCTCTTGGGGCTGCCGCGAGTGCTCTTGGGGCTCCCACAGCCAGAGGACGCGGTCGATGCGACCGGCGTCGAGTGCTTAGTGCCCATGGCGCTGGAACTGCTGGTATCTCGACGCTTGAAGAGAAGCTGATGGAGAAGTCACTTGCCGGCCGCATTCTCCAGCAATGCGTCGTTTCGCGTTCCAAAATGGTAGCTATTCGCGCGTTTCAGCCAATCAGAATACGGTATATATTATTTTGGCGAATCAGAAGCGTTATGTGTGGTAATACAGCGAGCGAGACGCGCTATTTTGACCAATGAACGCCATTCTACAGTAAACTGCCTCTCCAGAACAAGTGCACCAGAATCCGATTGTGGCAATACTTCACACGAGATGACCAAGCCCAAGAGCGCGACGGCGCAGGACGGGGGCGCGTCCGCCGCCAAGAAGAAGAGCACGCCCAAGACCCGCAAGCGCAAGACGAGCGACGCGTCCGCGGGCGCCAAGGTCGGCGCGTCGCCCGCCAAGAAGGCGAACACAGGCGATGGGGGCCCCGGCGGAGCAACTACTAGCGGCGGCGGCACGCGCGGAGCAACCGGCGCGGCCTCCGGCGCCGCCGACGCGCACACGAGCGCTGCGCCCGCGATCAAGCCCTTCGTCAAGGGCGAGTTAGTCGATAGCAGTACGTTCGTGATGGTTGGGTGGGTGGATGCTGAGCGTTGCCACTGATACTTGTGCGCTATTGCCACGTCAGTCAAGCACATGATGTTTGGGTTCGGCGACGACGCCGCGCCGCTGGACGAGACGGCAGAGCTAATGGAGGACCTCGTGGTCGAGTACGTCCACGCCATGGTACGTGACGCTTCGCCCGTGTCCCTCCCGCCTTCCTGGGCGCTGTGTGTTGCAGTTGGGCCGCGTCCATCTGCGTGTCTATCCGTTCGAAGGATCCCTGACGTGTTGTCTTGTGCGATGGCATGTGCGATCAGACCAAGAAGGCCATGGAGCTGGCGGCCATCAAGGGCAAGCTGGACACGGAGTGCTTCATCTTCCTCATCCGCAAGGACCCCGAGCGCTACGAGCGCATCGCCGAGCTGCTGCGCGCCAACGACGAGTTCCGCTCGGTGCTCAATAGCGGCTTTGACCCGAGCGACGAGAAGATGTATTGAATGAAATAACGTAAACACTCGGTATTAATCATTTTTTGTTGCCTTGAAAAAAGTATGTGGCTGACGGGCAACGACCGGTTTAAGGCATCTTTTACTTTACAGTACAGTACCGTGCTGCTCGCTGACGGATTACGAGGGTTCGACATGCTTGGTAAGCAAGAACAAGATGGCGGGACGCGAGAGTACCGTGAGTTTTCGCTCAAGTAAGTTGAAGGAGTATGCAGCGCTCTGCCCAACCTTCTCGAACGTTTTGGCGCGTCTATGTCGCTTGCCTTTTCCCTGTTGTGTTTCGCTTGTTTCACCCTCACAAGCGACCGTTTTCGGGTGTGTTCCCAGCACTTCTCTTGGGATGGGTATGCCGATCAAGATGATCAGCGAGCCAACAGGCATATTCATCATTAGGGGATGGGGCGCCGCGTCCACTCACTAAAGGGTGTTCGTAACCTAGCGCACGATACACTGTACGATCTTGCCACGGGTTTCGCGTCCAAAAGACCCCCTATTTAGTGCCCTTCCGCTCATCCAACCTTGCTCTTTCAAAAGCAGTATTCACATATGTCACTATCAACAGTGTCGCTATCAAGAGGTGGCTAACATTGCGGAAATCAAAGAAGGGGCAGCGCGCAGAGCTCTCTTTCCCCCGTCGACCGCCGGCTTTTTCGCCTGCGAATTTTTCAACTCGCGGCCTTCTGAGTATACCGGTCGCAAGTCAAGTAAGTGGGAAGTGGACGGAGGCTTCTACAGGTTGCACGGGCCGTTCCTCCATGCAAGCGGCCGTGCTCATGTACGTGGATGCGCGCGCCGAGAGCGGCGCCGGCGTCGCGGCGCCGGAGGTGCCGTGGGCGCGCTGGATGGTCTCGCGCAAGGACGCGGGCGCGACGACAGCAGCGGCGACCATAGGCGCAGGTACTGGTAGCAATGCGCGGGCGACGGAGCACCACAAGCGGCCGTCGGCGGCGGCCATGGCGCTCGCGCGCAAGCGGCAGCGCAAGCGGCAGCGCAAGCGGCAGCAGGAGCTGGGCAACAGTGCGAGCGAGGCCTCGAATGAGCCCGACGCGGACGAGGAGGAGGACGAGGAGGAAATCACCGCGTTCGTCGAATACGTACGTTTGGTGGCGTCTCGTGAGACCGTGGAGGAGGGGGCGCGGATGCGCTGACGTTGACGCTGCGTGGTGTGTTGTCCGTTGGCAGAATGCGAATGATATGGATAGCTTAGACATCAACCCGAGCCAGGACTTTGACGGTGAGATATCGGTGCGCGGAGACGCCGGCAACTACCGGCGGCGACCGCAGCCGCCGCGGTCGTGGGTCGACAATGAAGACGGTACGGCGTCGCAATGATAGACCAAGTGCTTCGTTTCTCTCTGTAGACCGTCTCTATCCCGTCAGTACTGACCCCGTGCTCTGTGGAATCTCGATACGCCGACGAACAGAGACGGAGGAAGCCTCGGAAGTGTTCGACAGTACGTCACCTGCATCTGTGTGGAGGTGGTGGCGGCGTGGCTTTCTAACCTGCTCGCTCTACCTCCCTCTTGGCACCCTTGCAGACGTTATTTATGCCCCGCTGCCGTCCCATTTCAAGCCCGCCGTCGGCTCCTCCGTCGTCAGCAAGAGCGCTTTCCCGCCTCAGCCCGCAGTGCAGACCGAGGCGAAGCCCGTCCCGCAGCAGTCACCGCTTCCAGAGGACGACGACGACGACTCCCTCAGCGGTACGACCGCGTTCTTTATATGGTTTTTGAAGCGCGACGCCTAATGTTGCCGATGCGACGCGGTGCAGATGGATTCGAGGTCGATCCGGAGTTTGTCAACTCGCTCAAACAAGGCCACAAGGCGTCTTCACGGCATGACACACCGGGCACATCGGCGAACGTGAGTGTATTATTTTTTTGTTCCATGGTACTCGCGCACATGCTTACCATTTCCCCCGTGCTCTTTGCCGCTTAGCAACTCTTGTGGCGCCAGCGACGATCGATCAAGCGGGACTGCACCTTCGTCGATACGGATAATATCACGGACAGCCCGTGCGTGTCGAGCGCGGCTCGCAAGGCTGAATCGTCCGCGCGGTCGTCGATCAAGGTGATCGAGCTGGATGACGACGACGACTCGATCGAGAGCATTGAAGCGTGCTCGCTCGCCGAGCCGTCTCGAGTTGGATCTTCAGGAGCATCGTCAGCGTCCATGAGCTCTGCTACCAGCACCTCGCTGGTCGTCGCCGACCGCACCGCGGGCTTCCAGCCGCGCCTGCAGAAGAAGCGGCGCAAGGTGGAGCACAAGCTCACGCTGGACGGCTTCTTCCACTGTCGGCCGTTCAACTGACGGCCACGCTGGCAGCCGAAGCAAGCGGCCGGCGCGTCGTGAGGCCACTCTGGCTGCCATTTTGACTCCTCTTTCTTCTCATCGCTATTAGTTTTTGGATTGCGTGCTGGGTCAAGAGCAGCTCGGAGCTTCGGATCGCTCGCGCGAGTGCCAAGAGCGTCCTCGTTGCCTCGCCAGTAGAATTTGGATATGAACAAGTGTAGGGAGGCGAACCGATCAGGGTGCGCTCGAGCTGCTGCAAGACAGCGCGGCGCCCGTGGGGCCGTGTAGTAAATACGCTGTAACTTATTACCTCCTTCCGCCCACGCCAAGGTGCCGGCCTAGCTGCAGATCTAATAGCGGGGGCGCCATTCGCATCGTATAACATGGTGACGACCAGCATCTTCGCGCCTAGTTGTGGATCTCTTGGCGCTTCACTTCTTATCCGTCTTCACTACAGTCACTATGTCGAATGGAATATAAATTTGATCAACATATAGTCACTGTATTGAAGAGAAACTCGTACATTGAAGGGTATGTACAGTACAACCCGCCTCGTTTTGGCGCGCTTGGGGTTGGCGCGCAAAAATCGACACCCCAGCGGCACAATTGCATCAGTTCCGAGTGGCGAGCAGCTTTTCCCCCTGCCTCCCCCGCTCCGTGTTTTCTCCTCCGCACGCCTAGCGATCGCTCAGCCGCATCTGCCTCCCCAGCGCGTGACCAGCATCGGCCCGCGCTCTGTTTCCTTGCGGTTCTCCCGTCTCCTCCGGCTTTGATCAGGGTCCGCACAGCACGAGCAGTCCGACACGATGGCCTACGTGACGCTCACCAACATCACGGTGCTGGACAACCCGACGGCGTTCACCAACCCGTTCCAGTTCGAGGTCACCTTCGAGTGCGCGCACGCGCTCGAGGCCGGTGCGTATAGTATCTATCAGCCGAGCGGGTCGCTCTTGCTGCTGGGTTGGAAATTGACCGGAGCCTAACGATGGGCATGCTGCACGTGGTCTCGCTCGCTAGACCTCGAGTGGAAGATCACTTACGTGGGCAGCGCGGAAGACGAGAGCCGCGACCAGATCCTGGAGGAGGTGCTCGTCGGCCCCGTGCCCGTCGGCACCAACAAGTTCGTCTTTCAGGTGCGTCCTTGCTCGGCTCTGTTGGCTCGGCTTGCCTCGAGGTGGAAGCGCCACGTGGCAGCGCGATGTGTACTAATTATACTGGTTGTGATGGGTTGGCCGCGGTTTTCTCTGACGCGTTTCTGTTGGAATCATCAGTCGGACCCGCCGAACCCAGACATGATCCCGGACGAGGACAAGGTGGGCGTGACGGTCGTGCTCGTCACCTGCTCGTACCGCGGTCGCGAGTTTGTGCGCGTCGGGTAAGCCCCCGTCCTTCGCTCTTTGTCGTCCTGCTTACTGCTCCATACTGATTGATATGTGTGGCGCTGTATCTACTAGCTACTACGTGAACAACGACTACGCGGACCCGTTCCTGCTGGAGAACCCGCCGGCGCAGGTGGACATCACCAAGCTGCAGCGCAACATCCTAGCCGACAAGCCGCGCGTGACGCGCTTCCCCATTGACTGGTCGCCCGCGGGCGCGCAGGACCCGAACGCCATGGCTGCGGACGCGTCGGGCGTGGCCGCTATGGGCGCGAACGGCGCGGCCGCCGGCGGCGAGATCGACATGGACTTTGTGGACGACGAGGAGCTCGTCAAGGCCGCGGCGCAGCTGGACCACAACTACACGGACATCGTCATTGGCGGCGGCAACGACAACGACCAGATGGACGAGGACATTGACCTGGACGACGACGACGACGACGAGTCGGTCGAAGACGACGAGGCCGACTCGGTCGAGGAAGCCGAGGAGGATGGCGAGGAGGACGGCGACCAGGACATGGACATGGAGGAGTAAGCCGCGCGGAGCGATTGCGTGGTCTTGTAATGCGTGTGGTGACGAGAAACAGAAGGGGGGGGGGAGAGAGAGAGAGCAGAGTATATGCAGGATATTAGATAGTAATGCGACGAGGAAAAGAGGCTTTGGGGCGTCAAGCAGAGTGGTGCAGTGATGCGATTGACAGTGACTGCTGTTTGTGATGGAGTGACCGACAATGATTCAGAAACAACGAGAGAGCAACTTGTTGAGGGTCTTGAGAAACAGTGCTCGCATGGATGGAGAATCTAAAGGGTCGGTGGTAGTGTATTTTAGCGTGAAACACGTACAAGTCTTGGGCTTAGCTTCTTCTTCGTCGTCGCCTTCTCGTCTGCGGAGGCGCTCTACTCAACTAGTGCAGCTTGAACGCGTGAGACTTGGCGTACGACATGCTGGCGCCGTCGAAGCGCACCGAGATGTCAATGTCGAGGTCGCGCGGGTTGGACGCGTTGGGCCGGCACGAGAGCTCGCCCTCGATGACCTCGCCGGGCGCGCAGGCGAGTTCCCCCTCGAGGTAGAAGACCGTCTGCTTCCAATGCGTGTATTCGGCCTTGGGGCCGGTCGAGAACTTGATCTTCTTGTGCGTCTTGGAGAACGTGCAGTCAAAGTAGGCCACGAGCGCGTGGCAGTAGTCCTGGCGGTAGCACGTGAGCGAGAAGGGCGACGTGAACGCCAGCTCCTCCTTGGTCACCTTGGTCAGGTCGATGTCCAGGATCGGGCACACGTTCGAGAGCAGCGCGTCGCTGCTCACCGTGTCCACCAGCGGCTCCGTCTTGGCGATCTCCTTAATGCAGCTCATGTCGAACCCGTAGACGCTGTCCCAGACTACTCCCACCCGCACGCACGACAAGCACAAGTCCGTCAGTCAGTCAACCAGTCCTTATCACTAGAGCGTGCAACGACGGCCAGCAGTGCACGCACAGTCGAGCTTCTCGGCCTTGTAGTCCCCGTCCTCGATGGCGCCAATGTACAGCACGGCGTGGTCCGGGAACATGAGGCCGCCGGGCGCGAGGTACTTGTCGCGCGCGTACAGCACCGTGTCGAGCATCGACTCGTAGAGCAGGAAGTAGCCCATCCACTCCGAGATGATGATGTCCACCTTGTCCACGGGGAGCGTCAGCTCCTCCATCTTGCCCTGGATGAGCGTGATCTGATCCGCGAAGCCGTTGGCGCGCACGATCTCGCGCGCCTGCGTCAAAATGCCCGAGCAGTCGACGCCATACACGTGCTTGGCGCCCGCCTTGGCCGCGAACATGGACAGGATGCCCGTGCCGCAGCCCACGTCCAGCACCACCTTGTCCTTGAACAGGTGCTTGCTCTGCAGGATCGCGTTCATGTACGCGCGCGTGCGCACCGTGTCCTTGAGCATCTCCTCGTGGATGCCAAAGTGCGAGTACGAGTCGAAGTAGTAGTCCTTGCTCGTCATCTCCTTGGCCGCCTCGCCCGCGGGCGCCGGCGGCGCAGCAGCAACAGCGGCAGCGGCAGCAGGCGGGGGCGTCGGCTTGGTCTCCGTGTCGGCCATCGTAGGTAGGTAGTCTCGGGTGCCTCTTCCTCGGAGTTGGTCGCTTGGAGATGTGATGCCTCGAGGGTGCTGTTGGTCGGGCCGATCCTTTGCCGCCAACGGCGCGGAAGTGTATGGGGATTTGTATAGTCACTAGTTGGGATCTGAGGTTTAGTGACGTCTCGTTCCCGCGATTTGGTTGGTGGGGCCGAAAGGACGTGGCTTTTACCGCAGTTGCGGAATGTGGCCCGTTATGATTGGTGCTTCTAGTTAAAATTCTGAGCCAACGTAATTGGAAATCGACCAGTAGTTGAAGAATGTAGTCCGAATCAGGCGTTGCCAATCGATGCAACTCGGATACCCACGTCGACATGGCGACCTTCTGCATGATCGTGTTGCTTGTGTCCGAATGTAGCCACATCCCCCAGTGTAAAGGGTTCTGCACTTCATTGTGTTCAACTGCTTGTTAATGCAGTCGTTGTGGCCTCGTCGGCGTCTCCAACAGAGCAACAAGCACAGAGCACGCGACGTAATTGGCAAAAAGAAGCCCGCAAGCTCCCGATAGACGCGAGCTCTATTCCCTTTCGGCATTAACTCCTCCCTAGCGACAGAAGGAGGAAACGCAGCGTGGAAACGTGGGCACCTCCCCTATCACGAAGCCCGCTGCCCCCTCTTGTGTCTCTCGGTCGCGAGGCGCGACGTCAGGACAAAACACGGCTCTCCCAAGTGCGGTGCGCGAGGATCAGTCAGCCCAGACTGGCGATTTAGATGGCACCACGGTTGCCCGTCTTCTTCTGGGCACGCGGGGCGGCGGCGCCCTTGACGCCGCTCTTCTTGCCGGCCTCGGCCTTGCCGCCGACCTTCTTGGCCTTGCTGCGCTCCTTGGCCTCACTGTCGGTCAGTACCAAGCACATTGGGAGTCCGTTAGCGCCCCATGCACTGCACACGCCTTTCACAGTAAGAGCGGGCAACGTACGCAAGAGCGGCGCGGGCAGCAGCACGGACCTCCGGCTTCTGGTTGCGCTTCTTGCGGATCTGTAGCTCGGCAAGTAGAGCCGTATGTGAGTAAGCGAGTCGACAGCGCAGCAGCAGCATAGGCGAAACAATGACTTACGTCGTCAGCCGACACGCCAACAATGGCACGCTGAACCTTGGTCGTCTTGCGAGCGCGACGGCGCGCGACCTCCTCGACCTGTGCAATGGAGCGAAGCGAAGGCGATCCGCATCAGAACAGGAAACGCATCCGTCGTGAAGCTGCCGGAGGGAGACGAACCTTGATCTTCTTGTTCATGCGGCGCCAGCCGAGCGTCCACACGATCTTGGTGGGCTTCTTGCGCTGCAAGAAGAGCGACTTGCTCTTGGCGTTGAGGAACACGTACGACGTGCCATCGCGGCGGATGTAGCGCGAGCCGTGGCCGGGGTAGATGCGGCCCTCGCTGAACGAGCAGGTCTCGGTCCTGTCATTTCGAAAGCAACACCACCACACGCCGCGCGTAAATATACACTCGCTCTCCGATATGCCTGTCGGCGGCGCGGGCGCAAGCGACTGGCTAGAGAGGGCGCGAGATTCGGAGCGGATCGGATCGGAAGGAGGCGGGCGCGTTCGTAGTCGCTGACGCTGCGCTGTACGCGTCCATTTAATTGCCATGGCCCATCGTCGCCATCGCCTGCTTTTTCCTGTCCGTTCGCCGCCCTTATGACGTCGCTGTCGTCCGCTCCGACCGCTCCTCCGGCCTCCTAGCCCGCTTGCTACTCGCGCCGCCTCACTCTGGCGCGCCCCAAGCTCATGAACAGCGAGAAACCCATTGCATCCAACGTACTTGATCACCATTTTTGCTTGGGTCTTCTCGGGAGAATTTATGCCAATTGGTATCGCCGTCCTTGGCCGCCCACCCGCCGGCCGCTCGCGCCACGGAATTCGCTGACTTGTTGCGGCCCGCGGGGGGCGAATTGGCTGGTTGAAAGGCGCTGGGTGCACGGTTAACGCGAACCGGAACCGGTTAGGGATTAGGGCTGGGTAGGGTAGGCTCTATCACAGGTTTCACGTGGCCCACATAGAGATGCTATTTGATAGTCTCGTATCAAGTAGCGTCGTTGGATTGGTTGAAATACACGGCTTATCGAGGCTATATTATCCAATCGCAAGTTGAATACACCATGATACTGGGCAAACACGAACAAATTGGGCGAACATGGCGATGATGATCGCGACTTCAGGGCGGCCCGTCGGGCGACGCGGCGCTGTCTGCTGGGCGGCGACGCGCGCGCGGGCGCTGCACGTGAACGGCAGCGCGTTCGCGCCGCTCGAGACGGTGCAGACGTCCGCGTACGCGCAGATGCACGCGACGAGCGACGTGATCAACTTCGGTATCGGACAGCCGTCGCCGGCGCTGCTGCCGCTCGAGCTGATGGGGAAGGCGGCGGCGCACCGCTTCCAGCACGGAAAGGACCGCATCCTGCTTCAGTATGGCGCGGCCAAGGGATTCAACGGCTTCCGCGAGAGCATCGCAAGCTTCCTGGGTGGTAGGTCGACGCGTCGATCAGCAGTTGGAAGAGTGAATGCCTAATTGTATTGGTGCTACTGGTATGTGAAGGAGCACAAGCGGGCGAGGTGGACCCGGAGAGCGTTATGGTGACGGCGGGCAACTCGCAGGCCATTTCCCACGCGGCGATGGCCTTCTCCAAGGCGAACAGGCGCGTCTTCGTCGAGGAGCCGACCTACTTTCTCGCGCACGACATCTTCCGCGAGCTTGGGCTGCAGTTGTCGGGCCTGCCGGTCGATGAGCACGGGCTCAACGTAAGTAGGTGATGGATTTCACGGTGGCACGGTAGATAACCCTACTAACTCAGCGTGGGTCGCAATCGACAGGTCGATGCTCTTGAGGATCGCTTAAAGGCCGGCGACGTCCCGGGGTTTGTGTACACCATCCCGTTTTTCCACAATCCGACAGGGGCCGTGCTGCCCTCGAGCAGATGCGAGCGTCTCGTGGCTCTTGCGCAAAAGTACGGGTTCTACGTCGTCGCCGACGAGCCGTACAACTTTCTTCGCCTGGACGGCCCGCCGCTTCCGTCGCTTGCGTCGTGCGATGACAGCGGCCGCGTCGTGTCGCTCGGCAGCTTCTCCAAGATCCTCGCGCCAGGACTGCGACTCGGTGCGTGCTGCGATATGACGATGTATGCGGTTGGAATATCGTCACGTGGACCAACTTGTCGTGTGTGTCGGTGGTGCTATTGCATCCTGCAGGGTGGGCACAGAGCAGCAAAGAGACCATCCAGATGCTCTCGACGATCGGAGCACTCCGAAGCGGCGGGGGCCAAAACCCAGTCACTGCCTCCCTCGTCCATAGCGGTGCGTCCATTGTCTGCGTGTAGCGAACTGATAGAGCATACGAACTGATCTCTGCTCGATTTTGCTGCTAGCAGTGTTCGAACTCGGCGAGTTGGACCCGCACATTGACCGCTTGAAGGCAACGTTTCGCTCGCGCAAGTCCGTGCTGTGCGAGGCTCTGCGAAAGCACTGCCCTGATGTAAACTTCTTCGACCCATCGGGCGGCTACTTCGTCTGGATCCGGCTGCCTGACGGAGTCGACGCCGACGCGCTGCTTTCGGGAGCCCAAGCCAAGCATGGAGTCGCCTTCACTCCCGGCTCTCGATGCTCGCTTGGGGAAGAAGATCGCAAAGAAGGCCAGCACGTCGACGTATCGCGGTTCGCACGCCTGTCATTCGCGTTCTACAGCGAGGAGGAGATCGTCGAGGGCGTCGAGCGCCTCCGCCGGTCGATAGACGCAGTCAAGAGCCGTGCACCGTGAAATTGCGGTAAAAACGGCAAAAACATTCTAAATCATTTTGCACGAATTGCTCCGTTCGATAAGTACAGCAAAAGGCACTCAAGCCTGGATGACGAGTCATTTCCCGAATGAAACCTTAAGGCTATACATGCTCACCTCTTCAACTATACACCTTTCCGGATTCCTAGTATCGAAAATTATACCCTTATCACGCGGAGAATTCATGTGGTCTAGGGAGGCAGAGGCGAGCGCAGCATATGTATCAAATCAAAGCGGCAACACGGTACGCGATGACGTACGACGGCGTACCCTCTCGCGTGTCCGTGATCTTTGGCCATCAAACCACAGCAACACGCGCAAAGGCCCCGACGTTGCGCGCGACCGCCGGATTGCGCAACGGCATTGCCAGATTTCTCTTCCTCCGAGCGCGCATCCCGGCCCTGTGTTGATAAAAGAGATGCCGAACAAGTCCAAGAACCCGCTGGTGGCCACGACGGCCGGCGCGCTGGCCGGCGGGCTCGAGATCCTCACGATCTGGCCCATGGAGATGATCAAGACCAACATGCAGCTCGGGACCATGCGCACGCACTACACGGGCATGCTCGCGGGCTTCCGCTACCACATCCGCGAGGGTGGCCCGCTGTCGCTGTACCGCGGCATGGCGCCTGTGCTCGTGGGCGCCATCCCCAAGGCCGGCATCCGCTTCGGCGCGTTCGACTACATGAAGCACCAGCTCGCGGACGAGGACGGCAACACGACTGCCACGCGCAACTTCGCCGCCGGTATTGTCGCGGGCGCGATTGAAGCCACGCTCATGACCACGCCGGTAAGTGCTTCACGTGCGTTTGGTGGCAATATGTAGTCCCAGTGTGTTCGGTCAACTGATGGGGTTCTCGGCGTAATGCAGATCGAGACGCTCAAGACCAAGCTGATTGGCGCGAACGCGGGCGTGTGGGAAGGGACCAAGATGATCCTCGCCAAGGAGGGCGTGCGCGGCATCTACCAGGGTCTGTTCGCGACCATTCTGAAGCAGGTGAGCTGCGCGTTATCGCGTCCACTCTTTCCCTGCGTTGTGGCTTTAATAACGCGCGTTGTCTATCGATCCAGTCGAGCAACCAGGGCCTGAGGTTCCTATGGTACAGCGAATTCCGGAAGCGCGTGACGCCGGAGGTGCTCGAGCGGCGCGGGCTGATCCACGACGCCAACAACATGACGGGCACGCAGCAGGCGGCGCTCAGCCTTGTCGGCGGCATGTCCGCCGGCATCTTCAGCACTTTTGGCAACAACCGTACGTCCGCTTTTGATTGCATTGATTGATCTCACAGTACAACTAACGCCTTCTTGACGGTGAAACAACAGCGTTCGACGTGGTCAAGACGCGGATGCAGGGCCTGGAGGCGGCCAAGTACAAGAGCACACTCGACTGTGTGCGCCAGATGCTGCGGCACGAGGGCCCGCTGGTCTTTTACTCGGGCGTCGTGCCGCGGCTCGGGCGCGTCATCCCCGGCCAGGGCGTCATCTTCATGTCGTACGACGCCATCACGCGCATCGTCTCCCGCCACCTCGAGCACTAGACACCAGCACCTGCTTAGACAATACGTAGCCACCCTTCTCCATTGTACCTACATGCTTGTTGGGGACGCGATGCCCTCGCACCCGCCGTCCGTGGCCATCGCTTCACCTCACCATTCAAATCCCAATAGACTTTGCACAATCACCAGTAAGCTCAGGTTCCGACGCGCGCGCGTCATGGTTTGATGTACTGACTTTGGGATTAATTTAGTACCCCATCCGGATAGCCGACGGTTTGTGTCGTGTATAGTATACACTGGCGGAACCGCAGGTTACGGTTTTCTCCCGCGAGATGAGATGCCGTGCACCCACTTCACCGTAACCTTCCACGTCCAGCACTACACTTGGAAAATGTATGCAAATCTGCACGCGACCCAAAAAGTTGCAGTTGCCGCGGCAAACAAACAACATGGGCGGCCGGCCGAAAGAACACGCGCGGCCGCATACATTTGCCCAGTGAGCCCCCACAAGTCGCCCCCTCGGTTTCGCCTCGCTGTCCGCCAGTTACGTGCCCTGCTCTCTCTCAATCGGCCTCTCCCCCCATCGTATTCGGATTGCCGGACCTGCCCAAGATGCTGCCGTCGGTGACCGCGTCGTCGCCGCCTTCGTCCCCGGTCTCGTCCCCGTCCAACGACAGCGCCATGGTCACGAGGCGGAAGCGCTCACGGGCAGAAGAAGAAGAAGACGGCGACGCAGCAGCAGAGCAAGGAGAAGCGCGCGTTGCGAAGCGGCGGCAAGTGGACGCGTCGGCGCATGTTATTAATACCCGCACACGCAGCGCAGGGTCCGAGTCGACCAAGCCGTCCACGGCGGACGGGCGAGCGAGCAAGCATGAGACGAGTCCGTCCGACGTGGCGGAGGTCGAGGAGCTGCGGCGCCCTCGCGTGACGCGCGCGCGCTGTAACGTGATCCCCAGCCTCGCGGATCACGAAGAAGACCACCGACCGGTGACGCGCGCCAGCAGCAAGAAGAAGAAGGAGCAGGAGGAGAAGAAGAAGAATGACGGCGACGCCGAGGGCGCGCGCGGCATCGTGCGGTCGACGCGCCGCCGGGGACGCGCCGCGGCGGTCGTGAACCGCGAGCTGTTCCGGCTGCCGACGCTGGCGGACCTGACGCGGGTCACGCGCAGCAGCAGCCGGAAGAAGCCGCCGCGTCCGGCGCCCGCCGCGCATCCCGCGTGCGCGAGCGGCTGCTGGGACAGCGGAGAGGAGACGGAGCGGGAAGAAGAAGTCGCCGACGCGTTGACCCCCGAGCCAGCAGTAGTGCACGAGGTCCGCGTCGAGACGGTCGTCGACGCCGTGTTCGAGTGCTCGGAGGCGTGTCTGTGTGGAGAAGGAGGCAAGGACGAGAGCTGCGACGAGCGGTGCGCTGCGTATTCCCCCCTGCCCTTCCCAGGGTTCTCCCCGCCGCTCTGCGCGGACGGGGACGAGCTCGCCTTTGGCTTCGCCTTCGACTCGACGTGATCTCATGAGCTGTGCTCTTGTGTGTATGTGTAACGAAATGGAACCCACCCATACTGTTGATACCTCACGCAGGCGCCGTCCACACCAAGCCACCAAAAGCAGCAGCAGCAGCAGCCACAACAACAAGCGGCAGCTTCGCCCCCGGACCCAGAAAGCCCGCTGATGTTGCCATGACGCCCAGTAGCAAGCATTTCAAAACCCTCGACGCCTCGCCTGATACCGCGCCAACACGGACCACCGACGCGTTCCCCGAACGCGGCGAAGCTTCGTACATGACCCTCCTACCTGCCTCTCCATTCCACTAGACGCTCTCCACAAGACTCCACGCTGGCACCGACCGGTTCCCCCTCCCCACGCGTTGTTGTGATTCTCATGTACGCTCTGTCGTGTTGTATGCAAACGTTACCACCGCTCCAGGTGCGTCTTCTTCTCGTTACTTGGTGCTCGGGGCCGCTTTCCGCGGCAGGTCCTCGAACGTGAGCGAGCCATCCTTGAGCCCCTCGATCTCGTCCTTGGTGAGGAAGCGGCCGCCCGGACCGCGCGGCCGCCGCATCGCGTGCTTGTGCCGCGAGTCGTGCAGGTACGCCTTGCGCTGCCGGGCGTTGCCCAGCTTGGCCTCGAGCTTGGCGCGCTGCTGCCGGCGGATCATGATGCGGTGGTACTGCTTGGCGTTCACGTACACGGGCTCCTCCTCGACCGCTTCGGCGCCCGTCGCGCCAGCTGCGCCCCCAGCGCGCGGGAACATGGCGTTCCCGAACTGCTGCATGGCCAGTGTTAGTGCAAGCATGCGCGATACGGACAAGGTAAGGAAAGAAACGGAGAACGAACCATGAAGGGCGGCATCATCATGGCGCCGGCGCTGTACATTGCCCGCAGCTGGTCATTGTTGGTCTGTTGCTGGGGGTGATAGAGCATTCACACGAGTCAGCGCGCAGTCTAGTAGAGAAGCGAGTGCCTTGGGCAATCCGTGGAAGAGCGCGCGCTTACCATCTACTCATCGGACAAGCGACAACACGCGGCAGGTGCACATGGAGGAAGAAAGAAACAGTGTTAATCGCGATGCGGTTGCCCAGGGCAGGGGGAAAGCATACGTACGAGCTGCTGGAGGTACTGCTGCTGCTGCTGCTGGAAGAGCGCGAGCTGCGCCTGCAGCTCCGCGGGCCCGGGCGCCGCCGCCTGCTCGCCGTTCGTTGCGTCCATTTTCGTGCTATACAACGCGTCTGTTCACGGTACAACGTCGTAGGAGGGATAAGCTGTGCGCGGTCATCTCGGTCGCTAGCATATAACGGAGATAGCGGGCCTAATGGACGCGCCGCGCTCACCTTGCAGCTCGATGCGATCGGATTGTAGCTTCTCGCGGTCTTGCGCGCGACTTCGACAAGGTTCCGCGTCGTGCTGTACCGCGATTTAAAAGCAATCTGGGGTCGTGATTGGTGGAAATTATGTACAGAAAGAATATCCGCCAATCCCATATGAGTATTCGCGTAAGGTTTAATCCGCGGCATTTTTCAAAATCGAGTCGTAAAACCTCGCTTTGGAATTAGTGTGGCGTGCATGAAATGGAACCATTTCGGTAGTCGCGCGAAACGGATGCCTTCAACTCCCAAAGGACGCGCGGCGCTGCCCATTTCAGGCATCCCGCTCCTCACAACGCTGTTTATCAAGTGACAAGGCAGAGATGAAGAGCAGGAGCTCGACGACGATCCGCGTGCTCGACCGCGACGCCCTGGTACGTCCTACGTTACCCGCAGTCGCATCTACGAGTATACTCGCCACTGACCAACTCCCAACTACGCAGAGGGCGCTCTCGGGCGAGAGCAACTCGAGCAAGTATGCGATCGACGCGCACAACCGCGGGGTCGAGGAGATCGTGGACCTATCAGAGGTACGACAGCCTAGTTATGGAGGAACGGTGGGGTTTGTTCCGTCATCCTCACCGCCTGGACTGCGCTCGCCCTCTTGTGTCTGCGCAGCTGCCGAAATTGTGCTCGCTGGACGTGTCGTTCAACCGCCTGAGCTCGCTGCAGAACCTGCACACGGCCAAGGAACTGCGCGAGCTCAAGATCTACAACAACAAGCTGACCGCGACGCTCGGCCTGAAAGCGTACGGCTAGTAGTAGTGCCTCCAGCCTTCCTAGCACACGGCCGAAATGCTAATGAGCGCTTTGCTGTGCCAGCAACGCCAACCTGGAGGGTTTGATGCTCCACGAGAACCAGATCGACTGCCTCTCGCCCGAATTCCTCGGGCTCGGCCGGCTCAAGACGCTCTGGCTGAACGGCAACCGGCTCACGGGCGTCTCCAACCTGACCAACTGCCGACTGCTCGTCCACCTCGACCTGGCGCGCAACCAACTCACGGGGGCGGCGTCGGAGGTCGTCCTCTCTTCCCGTGTGGTCATTGGATGCATGTCATCTCACTCGACTCCATGATGCGGTTTCATGTCAGGGTCTCGAGTCGCTGACAAGCCTCGAGTACCTCAACCTGTCCGGCAACCAGCTCGCGTCGATTGGGAACCTGTCGGCGCTCACCAAGCTCGAGGAGCTCGTGCTCTCCAACAACCAGCTCAAGACTCTTGCTGGGCGTCTTCCTGGCCAGCTCTCGGTCCTCTAGTCCCTCTCGCTGTTCCTCAACTGTAGCAATCCGTATGCTGATCGCTGTGCGTGCTGTCACAGGTGCTTCGAGTGAACGGGAACCGGATCACCGACCTGGCGACGCTGTCGGGACCGCTGCTGGCTCTCAGTGAGCTGTACGTGCACGACAACGATGTTCGCGACGTCGCACCGCTCGTGACGATGTGTCCACGGCTCGAGTCGCTCGACATTCGCGCCAACGCGATCTCAAAGCTGGACGGCGTCCTTCGACTCGACGAGTGCGATTCGCTTCAGGACCTGTGGATCCAGGGCAACCCGTGCTGTCAGTCGGACAGGTCAGTGGACGGGCAGTGGCGACGTCTTGTTCCCTTCATGACTTGCTAATGGCACATGTATGCAGTTACCTGCTCGAAATCGTGACTGCGCTCCCCAACCTGAAGACGCTGGACACCATGAGTGATGTCCAGCTCCAGCAGTTCACGGAGAAGCTGCGCAGAGGCGCCATTACCCAAGAAGAAGCGCTGACGATGAGCTCGTCAAGACCCACGACGCCGTCCTCCTTCCATCCAGTGACTCCGCTCTCACGTCCGGGAAGCAGCGGTGGCGTCAAGAGCCGGCCGATGACGTCAACTGCTGCGCGGCCGGGCACCCCCGAGGCCGCAGCCCCCGTGTTTCACCAACCATCAGCACGAATGGGCAAGTCTGGATTAAACCACTCAGGACATGGCTATAGCGACGGCAATTAACCAACCGATTCTGTGACACAGGCACCTTGCAAAAGCTGCCGGACCCGCTGGAGATCGCGAGAAAGCACGACGACGTGAGCAACCGGCTGCGTGAGATGAAGGCCATGCTCCAACGCGTCGGAACTCCAGACAACGACGTACGCAGAGGCGACATCAGCGCTGAGAAGGAGCGGCAAAGGCAGAAGGATAGGCGCGCGTCCAAGCTACCGGCCAGCGGAGGTGAAGCAAAAAGAGCGAGTCGAGGCGGATCATCGACGCCGTCGAGCAATGAACACGCCAACAGCGAGAGAACACGGGGTCCAGAGACGGACATGGTGCTCGCCGCGCGAGATGGTACCCACGGCCCAGAGAAGATGGACGGCAAGGCGATAAAGACGAAGAGCAGGGTCGACTCATGTGACGATGGAAACGATCACGGCACAAGTCAGGGCCAACGACCAACTGAAGATCGCTCCAGCTCGGGGCCCAGTCGGCGTTCAGCTCGACCTGTCGGCGTTGACGCGGGCACCGACCCCATGGACTCGTTCGCGGTCTCGGTGCTCCGTCCGCAGACACCCCACGGTAAGCTTCTGCTACCTCAAATTGCGAATAGCCACCACGAAATGGAGACGCAGACTGCGCCTCCTCCTGCTGCCCCTATCGCAGTCCCCACGGGCCAGGACAAGTCGCTTTCGAGTGATAAGAGTACGCCACAGCAGTTTGACATTGACTCTCGGGCTGCCGACGGTGTCGACGCTCCTTGGGAACCAGAGTTCGACGGCATTATGCTGGAGAAGGAGATGAAGTCATTCCTGCTGCAGCACGCGAAAACATCCGAGCACGAGACCGGCGGCGGCAGTAACGAGAGTGGTGGTATCCAAGACAACCAAGATGATGTGGATAACACGCAAGAGCAACAAGTGGTCGAGTCGCCGCGTCTGGACGCCGTCAAGAGCGCAGAGCTGCGCCAGCCGCCCACTGCGCGCTCACGTCAGGGCTATTGCGCCTTCCGCATGCCAATGCGACCGATCAGCCCGAATGTCGCCGGTTAAGCACGACGCGCACAAATGCAGGCGTCAAGTGCGCGGCTGGCGGCTACTCAGTGATGCGCAAAGCGTTTTACTTTATCTGCGTGTTCATAAACCCCTTCGTTGAACTCACTTGTGCACGGTAAGCTCTTGGGGAGCACTCGGTGCCTGGTGGCTGGCTCGGACGGCCAGCTCCACGTGCCTGCCCTCCGTCATCCATGCGACTGGAGTGGGCAGCACCACACCATCAGACTCGCATCCTCACACACGCAGCAATCACACTCCTCACCTGAGCCTCTGCTCCACGGACGTGAGCTTGTCCGCCAGCAGCACCAACCGCGCCTTGGTCGTCGCGTCTGGCTCAGCACCATCTTAATCAGCATATTGCATTCCAATCGACAGCCTCGCTCTTTTGCGTGCTGCTGCGTACGGAAGCGGTTGAGGCAGTCGACGATCTCGAGCAGCTGGAGCTGCACGCTCTCGATGCGCTCGCGCGTCGCCCAGTCCTCGGCCACCAGCGCCGCGCGCACCGTCCTGTTCGCCAAGAGACGCCATACACACGCACACGTACAGCTTAGCCTAATATCCAGCGCATTGTACAGGCCGGCGAACGCACGCTGCTTCCATCCTGTCCTGGTGCTGCTGGCTGCTTCGGGGTGCAGGACAGTAGCGTAGCTGTTCACGCCCGCGTCGGTTCAGGATCGGGTTCAATATGCTCTATCTCTGATTGGTCAAAAGTCGGTTAGCAATCACCCGTTTACGCGCTTCTGATTGGTCGAACTAACCAATGCAAGCGGCCCTATCCTTACCCACCGCTTTTGCACATCCCCATTTCCACGTATGTTGTATTTCAAAGGCATTTTAAAATCAAAACAAATAATAAAACATGTTGCTTTTATCCAACATGCTTTGTATGCGTTCACCAGCGGAATTCATTCCACACATCATCACTATGGGAGCATGGAAAGCTTCACTTTGGACCCGCTCGCTTCCTTCGTTCATTGCCGCGGCTTCCTGTGCTTGCTTACGCCTCCGCAGGTGCCTCCCCTTCATCCCTGAGCGGCTCGCTTGCTCCCTCTCTCTCTGTCACTCTGCTTCTTGCTCCGGCCTGTACAAGCGCCAGTATGACCATGGCTCGCCTCCCTCTCCGCTCGGCCGCGTCCTCCATCAACAAGGCCGCGTTCTCGACGACGGCGGCGGCGTTCGACCGCGAGACGTACGGGCTCTTCATCGACGGGCAGCGCCTGCCGTCGCTGGCGGGGCCGGACGCGCGCCTGGCGGTCGAGAACCCGGCCACGACCGAGACGCTTGCGTGGATCGCGAGCGCGACGCCCGAGGACGTGGCGCGCGCCGTCGAGAGCGGCCAGCGCGCCTTCAAGAGCGGCGCGTGGGCGCAGGCGTCCACCGCGCACCGCGCTAACGTGCTCAACGCCATCGCGGCCGCGCTGCGAGCGCGCATCCCCGAGTTCGCCGAGAAGGAGAGTCTGCAGACCGGCCGCCCCATCCGCGAGATGCGCGCGCAGCTCTCGCGCATCCCAGGTGAGGAGCAGGTGGCTATTATAACCTGCTGACTAGGCCGCGATGCCGCTGGCTAACCCTCGCGACGCTTGTCTGACGGTCTGAGCAGAGTGGTTCGAGTACTTCGCGGCGCTGTGCCGCACGGCCGAGGGCTCCGTGCCGCCCTTCTCCGGCTCGTACGTCAACTACGTGCAGCGCGTGCCGCTCGGCACCGTCGGTCTGGTACGTATCCTCTCCTTGTCACTCTCATTCGCCAGCTATCGTTGACGTTGTCATTGCCCTCCGACCGCTAGATCACGCCGTGGAACCACCCGCTGCTGATCGCCGTCAAGAAGATCGCGCCGGCGCTCGCCGCGGGCAACTCGGTCGTCGTCAAGCCCTCCGAGCTGGCGCCGCTAACGGTCGTCGAGCTCGCCGAGCTCGCGCATGGCGCTGGTCTGCCCGCGGGCGTGCTCAACTGCGTCCCGGGGCTCGGTGCCGTCGCTGGAGAGGCGCTCGCGACCCACCCGAGCGTCAAGAAGATCGATTTTACGGGCGGCACCGCTACCGGCAAGCGCGTGGCCGCTGCTGCGGGCGGCAACCTCGCGAGTTCCACCATGGAGCTCGGCGGCAAGGCGCCGCTCATCGTGTTTGACGACGTCAACGTCGACGAAGTGGTGGACGGCGCGGCCTTCGCGTGCTTCATCGCGAGCGGGCAGACGTGCGTCACGGGCGCGCGCATCATCGCGCACGAGTCGATCGCGGAAGAGCTCGCCGACAAGCTCGTGGGCAAGGTGCAGTCCCTCCGACTGGGCGACCCCATGAGCGACAAGACGCAGATGGGCTCCATCATCTCCAAGCACCACCTCGAACGCATTCACGGCATGGTCGAGCGCGCCCGTGCTGCTGGCGCTACGATCCGTTGCGGCGGCCGACGCGCTCCTGGTCTTGAAGGGTACTTCTACGAGCCCACGGTCATCACGGACGTGACGCCCGACATGGAGATCGTGCAGCAAGAAGTCTTTGGACCCGTCGTGGTCATGTACTCGTTCAAGGTGCGTTCGTTCTCGACGAGTTGTTGGGTTTGTAAGAGTTCGCTCATGTTTGGTGAGCATGCCGACTTGGACAGGACGAGGACGAGGCGGTGGCGCTGGCAAACGACTCGCCCTTCGGCCTCGGCGCTGCGGTCTGGACGTCCAACATCAAGCGCGCGCACCGCGTGGCGCACAACCTGGACGCGGGCATCATTTGGCTCAATGATCACCATCGGAACGACCCGTCGAGCCCCTGGGGCGGCACCAAGGACAGCGGCATGGGGTGAGCAAACGCGCACTCGATTTATCAGGTTGTTGGCGTCGTAGTCTCATGGTTTCTTCTCATGACGACAGGCGTGAGAACGGGCTGGAGGCGTACCGAGCCTACACGCAGGCCAAGAGCGTCATCGTCGGTTACGGCGACGAAAAGTTCGACTGGTTCGTCGACCGCAAGGTGCGCTACGGCTAAGACGACGCGCGGCAGCTGGTCGTCGATCCCCTGTCCCGACGCCTGCCTTCGAAATACATCCCGTTCGTTTGTGTATCATGCCGCTGCTGCTTCTTGGTCCCCGCGCTTAAAACACAAAACCGCGCGTCACAGTTTGCCTTCGTAGCCCAGGTACAGCGCGGTCGAAAAGTCGACCATGGCGTCCTGCAGGCGCTTTTGCTGGGCAATGATCTTGCCGCACGCGAGGTAGTACTCCTTGCGCGACGGCAGCTCCTCGATCGCGCGCTTGAAGTTGCGCTCGGCCTCTGGCAGGTTCCCACGCATGGCGAGCGCTACGGCCTTGTTGGCGAACGCGTAGCTGCAGCTGGGCAGTACAGCGATGGCTGCGTCGAACGCGGCCAGCGCGTCATCAAGCTGGTGCTGGCATAGGTGCGCAACGCCAAGATTGAGGTGTGCGACGCCTGCGCCTGGGTCGATGGCCAGCGCGCGCTTGAGCGCTGTGACCGCGTCGGCGTAGTTGCTCTCAAGAAGGTTGAGTGTGCCGAGGCTTACGAACGCCGGCACGGACAGCACGTCAAAGTGGATGGCGTCGTTGTAGTTGAGCCGCGCCTCGTCAAAGCGCCCGAGCCGCTCGAGCAGGATGCCGCGGTTCGTCATGTACAGCGACAATAGCTGCTTGTGCGACCCGTTGACGATGATCTCGGACGCTGACAGCGGCGCGGACGACGTGGCGGATGCAGAGGAGGAGGACGACGTGTCCAAGTCATTCATTTTCTTCATCAGCTGGTCCATCGACGCCACCACGGGTGTCGCGGATGTATTCCCCTCGTTGCTCGTCTCCGACGATAGCTGCTTGCCTCGCTGCTTGTTTCCAGCCGAGGCGTCCTTGTCCTTCCCTCCTGATCGACGCTGCGGTTGCTGCGGAGTCTTGCTACTATTGCCATTCGTGCTTCTGCCGCCCCCGACGCCCGTGCCACCGCGACTGATGCGCACAGTCTTGCGCTCGAGCGCGTTCCGGTGGATGGTGTTACTCGAAAACGCGAAGAAAATGTTCTCGAGGCTCGAAGACGAGGCGACACACGCGCGGATGGCGTCGTTCATGCAGCCCACGGCGTCCTCGAATCGCCCGGGCATCTGGAACAGCGCGAGCGCCTTGCCCTCGAAGCTGGCGTGGTGCAGAGGCTGCGCCAGCCGGATGGCATCGCACTGAGAGACTGCGCGCTCAAGCTCGCCAAGTTTGCGCAGGCAGTTCGCAATGTTGAGCCGCAGGTCCAGATTGGACGGGTGAATGCGTGCCGCGCGCAGGTAGAAGCGCAGCGCCGTCTTGAGGTAGTTGGCGTGCTTGGCCTTGTCCATCCGCGCGGCGTCACTCGCGCTGCCTAGGTTAAAGTACGCGTTGCCGCTGTCCGCAAAAGTGTCGCGGCTGAGTCGTCCGTAGGTCGCGAAGGACTTGGCCGCCGCCTCATACCGCCCAAGCTGCAGCAGCACGAAGCCTAGGCCACCGTGGAGCTGGTCGTCGTCCGGAGCGCTTTCACGGACTTCATTGAAGTCCGCCAGCGCACCCGCGTAGTCGCCGAGCTGACAGCGCGTCATGGCGCGGTTCCTGTGCGCGTCGATGTGTCGCCCGCGTCCCACAAGCACGACGCATCGGTCATACGACTTCTCCGCCTGCGTCCACAGCGACAGCTTCTGGTACGCGACGCCCCGGTTGAACAGCGCCAACGCAAGCTCCGGGTCGCACTTGGCCTCCAGGTCAAAGTCCGAGATCGCTGACGCGAACGCGCTGAACTGGCACTTGAGCACGCCCAGGTTCAAATGAGCGCGCGCGCACTTTAGGTTCCGCTCGATCGCGCTCGCAAAGTCGCGGAACGCGCGATCAAAGTCGTCGCCCAGGGCGAACAGCTCGGCGCGGTCAATGTACGGCTTGGCCATGGCTGGCTCGAGCCGGATGCACTTGGTTAGGTCTGCGAGGCTGCCAGCGTAGAATTGCTTCGTCATCTTGCGTACCAGCGACTCATCGTTCATGGCTTCGGCCCCCAGCGCCGCCTCCACGTCGATCGCGGTGGTGTGAGGGTCAAAGAATGGTGACGACCGAAACTGCGGTTGATGCGAAGTAGAAGACGCCATGGACGCCCCGTTCCGTTTGGCCGCCTCGTTCTTCCTCTCGAAATTCAACTGGAAGGCGCGCCGCCAGCGCAAGTACAGCTGCAGCTGGACGATGCCGCGCTCGTAGTACACGCGACCTTCCTTGGGCGCGAGGAACAGCGCCTTATTGTACTCCGCCATGGCCTGCGTGAACTGCTGCGTCGACACGAGGAGCTGCGCGCGCCGTACGTACCCCTTGAAGCTGCCGGGGTCGGCGCTGATGACTTTTTCGCTCACGCGCAGCGAGTTTTCCGTGTCGCCCATCGAGTGCAGCGACTCGGATAGCAGCACGAGGTTGTCGCTCGTCGGGTTGATGGCCGCCGCCCGCTGGAACTCGTCGACTGCCTCCCTGAACCGCGAGAGGATCTTGTACGCGCGCCCGCACAGCACATGAGCCGTCTTGCTCGCTGCCAACTCTCCCGCCTCATCGTTACTCGTCGAAAGGTTGGCTGCTCCTCCTTGGCTCATGAACATGATGAAGCTGTAGAGCGCGGGTCGAGGCAGCTGAAGCAACAGCAGCAAACGGCCACGCAGCAATAGCGCCCACCGATCATCGGGCTGCCCGATGGCTAGCCGCCCATAGTCGCGAAGCGCCGCGTTTAGATTCCCCTGCCGGGTGTACGCCTCCGCGCGCAAGTAGAGCGCGCGTGCAAGACACGAGTCGTTCGTGAGCGCGCTGCTACACGCCTTGATGCACTCGTCGTTGTCGTGGTAGTGATTGAGGTAGATGAGCGCGATCTGCAGCCAGACCTCGTACAGCGTCGGGTCGGTCGCGACGGCGGCCTTGAAGTCCTGCAGCGCGCTGTTAAACTTGAGCTCGCGCAGATGGAGCGCGCCTCGCACTGTGTAGGCGCCAGCAATCGTCGGATCCAGCGCCATACACCTCGTCAGGTGCTGCATATTCCCACGCAACGCGACTGGGTTGGACGCCCCTCCTACCGCGTCGTCTTTGACGAGCAGCGTGGCGAACGCGCCGCGGTAAAAGTGCGCGACGGGGTAGTGATACTCCATCACGACCGCGTGGTCAAAGTCCTCGAGCGCGCAGGCCTTGTCGTTGTATAGCACATACAACCTCCCGCGCTGTGCGTGGATGGCCGCAATCAGCAGCTCGCGGTCCAGTGAGGAAGAGGAACTTGCTCCACCGCCATTGCCACCGGAAGCAGAGCCCCCGCTGTTGCCATCGCCTGCAATGGCCATAGCCATGGCCGTCGGCATTTTGCCCCCGTGGTGAAAGAACGACCCGCGATGGTCGTGGGCGAGGATCTGCAGCAGATGCGTGAAGTTCTGGATCACCTGTCGCAGTACGCTCTTATCGCCCGAGAACTCCAGGAGGCGGATCGCGAGGTCTCCGATGGTCTCGACGACCTCAATCATGATGCAGCCCTTGCGCAGCGCGTTCACGTAATCCTGCACGATCGCTGCGAGCAGCTCGGCGTACTTCATGTGCTCCCAGTGGAACATGAGGCTTTGCTCGTCTCCCTCGATCGCGCGGATGCGGATCGTCGCGCGGTCATAGTAAGCGCGCCAGCAGCTCGGGTCGAGTGTGAGCACGGTGGTGAGATCTTGTAAGGAGTGACCGATCATGCGTCGACGGTGGAAAATGTCAGCGCGCAGCAGCAGCGAGTCAGTCGACTTGGGGTGCAGCATCAGCGCGCTGTTGACGTCCGCGAGCGCGTTGTCATAATCCGCCATCTTGACGTAGATGCAGGCACGCAGCAGCACCAGCATGTACTCTTCCGGCCGTAGGATGATGGCGAGACTCAGGTCTTTGATGGCTTGTGTTCACAGTCCGAGCCGACGACAGCAACGAGCACGCAGCAGCGCCGCCAGAATGAACTCGCTGTCGATCACCACGCACGCGGACGCCAGCATGATGGCGCGCTTCCACGACTTGTCAACTTCGGCCGCGAGCGCCGCCACGTAGAGCTCATCGACCGTCATGTGCTGATCACCTTCTTTCAGATACACTGCCACAGCTTCGACCAGGTCGCTGTTCATCGCCTTGATGGGTATCCGAGCGGCAGCAGACCCGGTTGGATTGCCTCCGGCAGCACCGGTGGAGTCCTCCTTGACAGCTCCACCAGGGCTTTTAACCCTGTTACTGGCCGCACTCGAGAGCGGTCGGCGATGCAAACTCGGGTCGTCGCGCAGCATGGCCTCGATCTGCGCGATCACCGACATTTCCTGTCGCAGGAGCGCCTTGATAGCGCGCTTGGCGATCACGTGCTGGCAAATGCGCATCATATGCGACGACGACGGGTCTATCCGCACGCCGTGAAGCATTCTGTCGTCTCCGTCGTCATCCCCAAGCTCGTCGTCATCGTCGTCGACAGGGTTATCAGCCTTCGAAACGTCAATCGGTGCGTTCTCTCCGATGGCCGCCATCGACGTGAGCTTCCACTTTGACTCAGGCGAGAACGCGGATACGGTCGGCTTCCGCGCTGTAGGTGCGCCAGCCTCCGCGCCTGAAAGACGCCGAATGCGCTTCACGGTCTTGTTGATCGCTTTGTCGATGGACGAAAGTCGGCGCAGCAACGGGGACGCCGGATTCGTGTCAAGCTCAGCGTTATCGCTCTTAACATTACGAACAGACTTTGACGGTGATGCTGGCGAGACTGACGAGAGCTGGTCGATACCACCAGGCCGGGAAGATAGCCCCGCATGCAGAGCCGACGAGCGAAGCAATTGCTGCTCCGTCTCCATTAGCTTCCGCGCAATGTTGCTGACGTGGAGATACTTGCGAAGGAACGCGCCGCGCAGCACGTGCTGGGTCAGCACCTTGTCCTGTGGCTGGCCGCTCGTCGACCGAAGAACGATTGGTGCCGCCAACGACGAGTCATCGAGCGGTTCGTCCGCAGGTAAAGCGTCATCGTCTTCTTCCTCAAATCTCGGAGAGGGTGTCGGTGCTTTCGCTTCCTCTTGCCGCTCCAGCTTCGATGGATTCAATCCGTTGCTTGGGTTCCCTGCAACATTCGTGGCCGATGGGGTTGAGATCTTTCCGAGCAGAACATCCAGATTGAATGGCGACGCAGGGGAAGCGGGTGAAGCGGACGCTTGTGTCTGTGACAGCAACGTTGCCGTCGGAACCTTCCGCTCCTGATCTTCTCCGGGAACGTCTGCAGTCGTCACAGCAACACTTGGTCTCCTCTCATAAGCGACCGGTGCAGAGTTGTGGTGGCTTGGCGGTCTTCCACCCTCACCCCCTCGACCACTTTCAGACGACGGAGTCGCTGGTGGAGCACTCGGTGTATGCGCCGTTCGGGGTGTAGATGGCGATGAGAACGGTGGTAGCAGCCCCGGGTCGTCGAAGAGAAAGTTGTTGGCACGCGGCGTTCCCGGTACGGATGGTTGCCACGGACTGGACGTGCGCGAGTCCCCCGCCTCCGATTCAGTGGGGAGAAGCGCTCTTCCTGAGCCGTGCCCGGCGAGACTCCGACTCGACTCGGGCCGCGGCACGCCGTTCCAGCTAAACTGCGTCTCTCTCCTTCGCTGCGCGCGTGGTGACGGCGTGATAGGGTCGCCCCATGACTTCGCAGGCGAGCTGCCTGCCCGACCAGTTCCAGGCGACGTTCCTGGTGGTTGCGGTTTCCAGCGAAAGTACTTGGGAGTCTTGGATGGCGTCGGCACGTACGCGGGCTTCTCGGGCCTCCTGCTGCACACAACAGGCAGCGCGCCTGGAGGTAGGTGACAATTGCGCGAAGCTTGATCGTCGAACGAGTCGCCTTCATCATCGCCGCAGCTCTCGAGTTCGAGCTGACGCTTTCGCTGGTGGTCGATGCGTGCGCTTTCCTGCTGGTTCACAACCCCCAGCGTCAAGCGTCGCGTCGGTTGGACACCAAACAGCACTGGGCGATGTAGCTCGTGGGTCATTGGAGCTCAGCAGCGCGATTGAAGGTGCGCGATGTTGTCAACAACGGAGGAGCGACGAGTCGTTAAGCAATCACTACGGCAAACATGATTTTCTGCTACCTTCGTTTTGTTTTCTTCCGCTTGGGCTCTTGGGAAGCCGCCTTGTTTCAGCTAGAACCAGCAAAAATGGAGCGGACACTTGTCAGTTGAAGAGGCGCGTCGAGTGAAACAGCACAAATCAGGAGACACAGCAGTATTTGCGTGGGCACTTGGGCTAAAAATCTCGATTCTCCGACCTGCGCAATCACTCAATATTCCCTCGCGATACGAGGTCAGTTGGGTTTCCATTATACACTCACAGGGTTGGAGAGAAGGCAGTAGGGGCGAGCGATACTCGGCATCAAAGCGCTCTCCCCCTTTATCGTAGGTCCGAGTTGTTCATTTTCTCCTGCAGGTTTGCGAGGCACTGACACTACGCATACCAACGAAGGTACCACCAAGCATTAGTATGAAGGCACAGAGCGACCCTACCGGCGAGAGAAGAGCGTACCTGCCACGGCAGCAAACGACGGGCTGCGTCGTATCGCTTACAAGCCGTCTCGAGGATCTGGGGTGACCACTTGTCGTAGGCTTTCAGCAAACTTGAGAGCAGTGTATCAATGTCGCTTAAGCGGTGCCGCTCGTCCATCAGCAGGGCGAATTTGGTCATCAGCTGCTCGGCGCCGACCATGTCGACTTGGCCGATGCGACAGAGCACCGCGTTTCCGTACGACTCGTTCGCTAGATCGGGATGCCCGTCCGCAAGCTGGATGTCGCCAACGGTCTCAAAACATTCTTCAGCAAGCGCCCAGAGTTTCGCGTCGGCGTAGATGTTTGCAGCGCGCAAGCCATGATCAGCGGCCATGCGCATGTTTCCTCCTGCCTCGGCAATATTCTTCGCCTGCACGTACAGCAGACCCAGCTCCTTGGCGAACTCCTCCTTTTGGCAGTCCAACGGGAATCGGCGCTTCAGCCTCAGCGCCAGCTCAGCGACCGACCGCGCAGCCTCGTCAAAGTACCCGCCTGAAGAGAGGCTCTGCGACACATACACCGCAGCGTTCTCGTCAGCATACAAGCGGGGAATACTCCCATCACAACGCGGTTGAGCAAAACGTACCTCGCAAATGCGCTGGATCGTCTCTGCAAGCTCGCTCTTCTTGTCCGGATATCGGTCACTTTCCTCGAGCACGCACCACGCTGCCTCCAGCTCATAGTTTGCGCGCGACAGCGGCGACAGGGCGAGTGCCGCAGCCTCAAGGAAGAATCGATTGGCCTCTTTCCAGTCCTTTCGGATCTTGCAGTGAAGCGCTTTGGCGCGCATGTCGCGGTCCGAGAGCGGCGCGTCACTGTCACTTTGGAACCCGCTCGTCATCCCGCCACGAGGCGAAGTGAGCGGCGTCGTTCCCGCCATCCGACTGCGTAGCCCTGCAGCGCTGGAGGCGACGCCGCGACCAGCCGTGGGCGACGGCTGGCGGCCTTGCATATAGCGCTCGACGCTCGAGTGGATGCCGCCGCGCGATAACTTGATGACCCAGGGTTTCTGGCAGAGCGCGAGCAGGCGCGCGTTCGAGTCGACCCAGCGCCACGCGCCAAAGCAGCCGAAGGCGTACCGCTCGAGCGTCGGCACGTAGACGACGCTGAAGAAGATGGCGTTGTAGAACTTCCAGGTGAGCTTCTCGTTGAACACGAGCGCCATGGCGGTCTTGTACATGGCCGAGAACCACTGCGTGACGCTCGGCTTGTCGCCCAGGCGCACGTTCTCCTGGCTGCTGATCCAGTACGCGAACGACTCGTCCGACGGGTTCATCGCCGCGGCGGCCGCCAGCACCAGCGCCAGCAGCGCAAGCGCGCGCACGACCGCCGTCACCAGCGCCGGTAGCACCGCCACCATCAGGAACATGCCCAACACTGGCCACGGTCAAAGGAAGCGAATAAGGAGAAAGGACATGCGGGGCTGGTTAGATTGCCTCTCCTGGGGCCGATATGGACACCTAGAGGACGCGGATCAGAACGTACAGATGAGGAACAGCGCATTGTTTGCCGAGATGCTCGAAGGAGCAGCGGCGCCGTCCGCTGCGGCGGCCATGGTCGATCGATTGAGGCGCGTCTTGCACCGGGAACGATCTGGTTATGTCGCGGCGCGTTCTGGCTCGGGCTTCCTTCCCCTTTCCTGGCCCTTTCCTGACGTCCGCTAGGTTCCCGGCTAGGTACGAATACCCGGTTATACGGACAAATTGGTCATTATATTCAGGTAAATATTTGGCTCATTCAAATCAATAAAATGTTTATCGTATTAGTTCAATGTCACTAGACTAAGATGAAAAGCGTGTTACCCACGTGGCCGTAAGCTTTTTTCGCGCACGGTACCTCCCCACACGGTAAGTGTTCGACGACCAACGGCGCCAATAATCGACGGCAATGGTGGCGACGAAGCGACGTGACGGGCGCGCGGGCAACGAGCTGCGCGCGTTCGCGGCGGACCAGGGCGCGCTCTTCCGCGCGGACGGCTCGGCACGCATGTCCCACGGCAGCAGCACCGTGCTGGCGGCCGTGTACGGGCCCGGGCAGGCCAAGAGCCGCCGCAGCGAGCAGATCGACCGCGCGACCATTGACGTGTGCTTCAAGCTCGAGCAGGGCACCACGTGTGCGTGCTTTTGTACGCCGTAAGTTTGAGTTGCACGAGCGGGAACTCACTGGTTTGTTTGGTGCCGACCGTTTGTGCGCAGCGTCCAAGGAGAAGGAGTACGAACAGATCATCCGGCAGACGTTCGCGCCCGCCGTCCTGCTCGAGAGCTTCCCGCGCGCGGTCATCTCCATCGTTGTCCAGGTGATCGAAGACAACGGGTCGGTCCTGTCCGTCGCGATCAACGCCGTTGCGCTGGCGCTCATGGACGCGGGCATCCCCATGGTCTCGGTCGTCACTTCCGCGAGCTGCGCGATCTTCTCGGATGGAAGCCTGGTGCTGGACCCGTCGAGCCCCGAAGAGGAGGTAGCGTTCTGCTTACTGCTGCAAGTGATGGACAACCATGTGCGCAGCGTCTAAATCTAGCATTGTGGCGGTGCGGTTGATCCAGCAAGCGGTCTCGACGGTGACGACGGCGCGCTCCAGCGCGCAAGATGGAGTGCTCACGTCGGTCACGAACGGTACGGCGCTCGACACATGCTTGGCTTTGGGTGAAGTGAATGGCGCTAACACGCCCGTACGTGCGTTGATTATGCGACGGACCCCGACAGGCCTCATGTCCGAAGAGCAGTACTTTGCGTGCTCGGAGGCTTGCCAACGGTAAGCGAATATTGCACCAGGCGGCGTGCAATAGTTCGGAACGGCACGCTAACATGACTGCCTGTACGTTGTGTCTGATGTGACGCGCAGTGCGGCTGAGAGTGTCGCGGCCTTCTTCCGGATCGTGCAGCAGAAGAAGTACCCGACAGGGCCGAACTAGACAACAGGGAGGGCGCAGAAGCCGCATGGACTGGACAATATATGCTGTATATACGCCGTCAACGTGGATATGTGTACCTATGTGCATGGGTGCATGGTTGAGAGCGGCACTGCGTGCGGGCACAGTCCACTCACGCGACCACACAGGTTTACTTATCGATCGGGCGCACGTACGAGACCTCACCGGCCTTGGTCACGATAAGTCCGCATCCACGGTTCCGCTGTGGCTTGTCTTCGAGGCCCAAGCTCGCCCAGATACGGCGGTTGCCCAGCGCAGCCAGCTGCGCGCGCTTGGCTGCGATCGCGTCCTTGTCGAAGCTCTCCAAAGGCGCATAGATGCTCGCGATGTTCAGTTTGGCTACAACAACCAAGCCAACAACCAGAAAAGCAGTGAGGAAACAAGAAGTCGACGTCAGCTCCTCGACAGCAACGGTACCAGTATCCGTCAGTTCGCCCGCTTCCTCTTCCTCAGTCCCTGTGACTTCCGTCTTGAGCGCTGCCTCGCGCTCGGACGACTCCATCCGCCGGAGCGACGGCACCTTGTCAGAGCCAGTTGATGGCGACGATGAGTCGTTAGGGGACGCTGACGGGGCGTCTTGGGCCGCTGGAGCGTCATAATCGTTGCGGCGGTACGATGGGCGCTGGCCTAAAGGAGACACGAAATGTCAACGATCAAACTCTGTATGAAAAGGCACTAGCGCTGCCTCAATTCAGTGCTCACCGTAGGTGTTCTTGGTTGGCGTGCACGAACACGTCGAGTTGCAGGCGCAGTGCGAGAAGTGGCAAAAGCGGCCGCGCTGACAGACACCCTTGTTCTGGAAATCGTAGCACACACCAGTTCCAGGGCCTGCATGAACATTCGATCGATATCACAAGCACCATCAGCGCGTGAGAATGAGTGAAGTTGATGCAATTGGCTCTACGGTTCAGACGCCAATTTCCGTACCGAGTCCTCCAGGGCCATTGCTGCCGCGCTTCTTTTTGGGCGCAGGTGCGTAATCCTGCGCCGTCAGCAAACAAGCCCGCTTCCTTTAGTCGCAATGACAGAGCATCATTTGCAAGCGTTCCACTGCTTACCTCCTGCGTTGATGTGCTTTCCTGACGCATTTTCTGTCCGCTCAAGCTGGGTTTCTTGGACGGATCGTCGGGGAAGAAGCGCTCGATCTCCTCCAGCTTCACGTCTTCGGTGACAGCCTTTTCGATCAAGGACAGATAGCTGCGCTCGAGCGGCATCGAGCGATCCGGACGGCTGCGAACGAACTTCCACCCGCCTGCAATACAGCCATTCACAGCACATAAGGTCAGTCTTGGCCGATGCTAACCACCAAATTGACACGCCAACGCACCCTTGCGCCACCCCGGCCCTCGCTCCGTCGCATTGAACTCGGGATTGCCGACGTCCCACGTGCTCTTGTCGTGCGAAGGGATGTACGTGAGCCATTCCGGGTCGTATACGCACTCGACGATGCGCGAGGATGCCTTCTTGTCCTGTCGGAAGCTTTCAAAGTCCTCTACACATCACCGCAGTACACCGGATTAGAGGGCGCGATGTCATTATCACGCCATATGACAACGGACATGATCACACCGTACCAGGCGATAGCGTGAGCCAGTCGTGGAAGACCTGCGTGCGCTTGTCGTGGAGGATGAGCTTGAATCCAGGCTTCGGAGGGCGGCCTCTCCACTCGACGCCGAGCTGGAAGGTAGCGAGCAGCATGGAGGACGGCGTCCACGTGAACAGCCCCTTGGAGTACCCTGGCGAGTAGGGCAGCAGCACGGGCGTGAACACCAGCCCAGCGTTCTGGCGCGTCTGCACGACGCGCGGCAGGATCGTGCGGATCACGTGGCTGACACGGCTCACAGGGTACATGGACTGCAGCACGAGCTGAAACTGGTCGGGCGGCTGGCCCTTGGGCGGCGGGATCATCTTGCGCGGGCCGATCACATCGTTCTGGATGAGCTTGAGCCGGTCCTGGAGCTTGGACGTCATCACGGGGCTGCCGTTCAGCGCCAGGATGTCGTAAAGCAGCAGCGTGAGCACCGACTTGGCGCCGTCCTTGTCACACACGAGCGTGCCGTCCAGCACCGTCCACTGGTGCGGCACGATCGTGTTGCGGTCGACGCCCGGCTGCAAGCGGTCGGGTCGTACGGGCGAGAAGAGCACGACCTCGCGCACCTCGTAGCTGTGCGAGACGAGGTAGCAGCGGCCCTGCACCAGCACAGCCAGGAAGCGCACGCCCACGGACTTCTCGCACACAAAGTACGGGTGGTCGCCCACCTGGTGCTCGTTGCCGCGCAGCAGCGGGTGCGCAATATTCATAGGCGCGCGGTCCGTCTCGTTCCACCCGACGATCGCGTTCAGCTGCCGCTGGATGTGCTTCTTGGTCGTCACGTGCACGGGCTGGCCGATGTCCACGGGAACGCCTGCCACCCGCCCGCCCGCTCCCGCTGCGGCGGCGGCCGCGGCAGGAGGCGCCGAAGAAGAAGAAGGCGCCGAAGAAGAGGGCCCCGGCGTCGCCATTTTCCCCACGCTTCCAGTTAGATGCCGAAATGCGCGATACTAAAGCGCTATCACAATCATGTTCACATAATTTTGTCCGCTATTACGTTGAGAAGTGCACATTTATCGCATTTTGAAGCGGACACCAAACAGTGAAATTATGTTGCTGTTGAGTTGCTCGTGGAGCGACAACAGCGCAACAACTGACGTGTTCCATTGAAGTTGTGAGTTGTCAACGGCCGTTCTCGTTATTTTCGCCCGCTGTCGCGAAAAGCCACGGCCACAAGCTGCAATTGCCACCTCAGCCGTCACCAGCGAGAAGCTCCGCGAGGCGCGTCGGCTGATGGCGGAGGCGGCGGCGAGTGCGGGATTCCCCCAACAAGCGCGGGTCGATGAGGAGCTGGAGAAGATCCGCGGCGAGGGCGACTTGGCGCTCATCAAGGTGCAGGCTGAGCGCCACAAGATCGCCGAGGCGGACAAGCGACTTCGCGCGCTGCGGCAGGAGCTCAAGGAGGTCAAGAAGCACGCTGTCCGAGTGCAGGCGCCGCCTTCTACAGGGTGTGACGCGCTGTCCATCGTCAAAGGCGACGGCGAGTTACATTCGCTGACACCGGAGCGGCGGATCCAGCTGGAAGAGCGGCTCAAGACGGCCGTCTCGGAGCGCACGGTGGAGCTGCAGAAGCTCCGCACGAGCATTGACGAGGTCCGTCGCCAGCGGCTCGAGGCGGTGGACAGCGAAAAGGCGATGGTGGAGGAAAGGCAGCGCATCGAAGAGGACATTCAGCGCTCACACAAGGAAGCGGACGCGCTCAAGGAGACCACGGCGGCACTCCGAAGCGAGATCGCGCAGCTGGAGCAGGAGTTCGACGTTGAGAAGCACGCGTTCCGCGTAGAGAAGCAGCGGCTGTTGGAAGAAGTGGACTACGCGTTGCGGGTAGAGCGGAACGCGTTCACGCTGCCGCAGCCCACACACGTAGGCAGTATTGGTAATGCGTTGGCTTGTCGTGCAACTCTCCCGTTGCTGACGAATGGTTGTTACTTGTGCTCTCTCATCTTACAGAAGGCGAGCGTGTACTACAACATCGGAAAGCAGAAAAACTACAACCGGTATCGTACTCATTAGCGTCACGTCATAGTTTGATTGCCGACTAACGTGCTCTCTTCCCGCGAAATGTGCTTCAGGTTGTCAAAGGCGCGCCAGATGAGTCTGGAGCAAAAGATCGTGTCGTTCGAGCAGAAGAAGGCGGTGCTGGACCGCATCGTCGAGGAGACCAAGGTGCACAACATTGGGGAGTTCATCCAGCGGTACAGCGACCAGGAACGCGCCAATGCCGAGATGTTTGCGCGAATCGAAGCCAAGTCGGCAGCAAGTACGCGTTCCCTCCCTCGTGGCTTCCTGTTGCTGTTTCACAACTAATGAGGTAACCTTGCGGCTACTGCCTCTCATAGACTCGACGGTCCGCGATTCCATCGCGCAGTTGGCGGAGGACATTACGCGTCTCAGCGGCATGGGCGACGTCCGAAGCATCGTGCACTTGGAGCAGCCATCAGGTCCGTCGCTCTCGTCCACCACATGAGGGAGTGCTAACTAATGATCGTCACTGAGCCATGCCAACAGAGCTTCAGAGGCTGATCGCCACCGACGAGAACCAGATCAGCCAACTAAAGGAGGACGCGCGGGTCTTCGTTGACGCGTGAGTGGCTTTTGTAAAGGGTATCCAATAGCGTTGGCGAGGTGTCTAACTAGCGTGGTCGAGATGGAATTGCAGGCTTAAGACGCTGCGAGAGCCGATCCGCGAACTTCACCACGAACTGTTCCCGAACCAGAGTGACGACAGCATGTTCGACGCCTCCGTACGAGTGGCAACCTAATATCACTCCTGTATGTGTGTCCAATGAGATGCTAACCTCTGTTTACGATTCAGAATCACGATTTGAGCAGCCTCCGACGGCTCGGCGAGATTGAAGACCGCGCGATGCAGCTCGTTCTGAACAAGGTTCTCCACGAAACAGAAACGCAGTTAACTAGCGAGACGCTGACGCGACTGCGGCAGTACCAAGGGCGGCAGCACAGCTTCGATTTGGCGAGCACCACTGTTACGTCTACAGCTGGATCGAGCAGTCCTCTCAAGCAGCTTCGGATCGACCCGCCGTCTGTGCAAAACAAGACCACGTCTATCATTGACGATGATGACGACGACGAAATGGAGGACGCCGCGGGTGGCATCGTCGTGCACTCCGACGCCTATCGGCGCAAGATTGCTGCTGCAACTTCTCACCACGCGACTGATGGTGGTCGGGCAGGATGTGCCCTCTTCGCCGCGGTGCCGCCTCCAGCGTCTCCTCCGCGAAAGAACGCCGCGATAGCGCTGCTATAAGACGCTACGGATGACACTGCAGATAATCTAGCTTGAACATTCGAATTTTCCGTCACAGTGAATTCTTGGCGACCAAATAGGTTCATACTTCACGGAAGAATCTGTAAAGGTAGAATATAGCTGACCGCTCCATGAAATAAAACACGAGAAAAGATTAAAATCGCGTGTGAAGTCGGGAGAAAACAATGTGCTGGGCGAGGGCGAGCGGAGCGAGCGCGAGACTTACACGATGCATTTACCGACTCCAATGCCCGCCGATTAGGCGGGTCTGTTCAAGCGAGCGAGCAAAGCGAGCGCTGCAACCGGATATCTTTTTTTTTTCTAGACACCGCGCCTGGCCGAGTCGAGGACTTAAAGGCGGGGGTGGGGCAGGCCGCGCAGCGGCGCCCCCCGAGCGCAGCGCAGCGAAGAAGGGGCGGGCCCCCCGCTTTTAAGTACGCAGGCGAGTGCCAACGCGCGAGTGTCCTCCTACTTTCTCGAACATCCGCACACAGACAACACGAATCCTCGACGGTCATATATCTTGATAAGCTCCGATCTAACCCCCGATCCGTAAAATAAACCACTCCTGACCCGGTTACAGACCAGACCCGCATTTGACCCTTTACATAGGTAACCATACTTCACTTCGAAGTTCGCTCCTGAGATCCCAGCAACCAACGAGAAGGACGAAGCACACTTGTCGCACTGATCACGACTGCGAGAAGAAGATCGGAGACGCTTGCGGTATCGATGCAGACCAGCACAAGTACAGGTAATAAGACCTGCGTCTCACTTGAACTAACCGGTAAAGCGGATTGGCAGGCCTCACCCAATTAGGCATTTTTTGTCGAAAACATGAGAAATACCTATTCCTGGATTTGGGACTTTCCCGTCAAAGCAATAGGATTGCCTATTTTTTTTTTTTGTAACACTCCTGCTTGTTTACTTCATTGGAGTTTGGGTGGTGCCTAATCCTGGCGCTGCAAGACAACCTATTTTGACGTATTCTAGGTATATAAGTACTGGTTTACAGAGGCCTGTGGATTGATTGGCTGGCTGGATGGTCCAGCCTGCAGGCTTCCAATCCACAGGCCTGGACCGACCAACACCACGTTAGGACGGCACAACCATTCCTGAAGCTGTAATCTGTTAGCGCATCCCCCCAGTGACTGCGCCCATCACCGCATAATCAAGGGACGGATTGTGCAATCCCAGAATCCAATTCCCAACGATATGATTGGATAATGATCTGCATTACATCAATTTGATTGGTTATTTTATTGCGTTGGCGCATGTTTATTTAAGAGGGTGAAACCATGAAGCAGTTCTCGCATAACCCTCTCAAACCATCCGAGACTCTTCCGTCTTCTATACAATCGCGCTCTACGATACCCTACAGGGTTTTTGATAGGGACTTCTCAAAAACAGGGTGGGTGTAATCACGAGCTACCAGGCGACGAGACAATCGCAGCAACTTCATAAGCACCGGGCCCAGTATTATGCGGAGTCCTCGCGTGGAGATGCCTCCGGGTGTCTATGGCTTTTGCAGATGGCATCATCATGGCGAAGTTGATGCCGCCACCACCGATATACATTTTGCATCACCTTCACTACTGTACATACACTGTACTGTATGCGCAGGCATACAGAAGACTAAATTCGTGGTGCCGGTGCGTTGAGCCTCCAGCCTGTTTGATCTGCCAGCAAGTAATCCTCAGTCATGCGACACCGCGTCTGTGATGTGAATCCACGACTACGACGGAATGAAGACTATGTCTTCCGTCCAAAGTGTAAGGCTGTTTTACAACCTTCACTCCTAGTGGCTCGCCACCATCTCGGACGGCGGACGCGTGATCGCGGTTGACAGATGCCCTCATTTCCCATTTGACTACGTCCTGCGCACAACACCAACCGGTGCGACGAGCGCAACGTTGACTTCAAGGGGGCCAACTCCACTCAACTACACACCACAGGCTTACCTCAGAGTCTATCGACGGAGCATCTTCAACCGAGATGACGACACCTGAGAAGACTTTCAAGGCCATGGCGGGAGACCCGCACGGGTTCCACGACCACCTCGCCACCAAGTTCGAAGCCGCGCTCGGCAAGCAGCTCCCGCAGATGGAGGTCCGCTTCGACAACGTCTCCATCTCAGCTGACGTCAAAGTCC
>JAADYG010000969.1:0-10773 GCA_023338115.1 Phytopythium boreale | reverse complement strand
TTCTGCGCGTCGTAGTGGCTCTCGAGCGCCGCCGCAGTCGGAACGTACGAGTACAGCGGATCAATGTCCTCTCGGAAGTGGAGCGCGTAGCGGTCCACCGGGTTCAGCGAGTCCTCGAAGCCCTTGAGCGACGACACCGAGTCCTTCCACGCCTGCAGCTTCTTCTCCTCTTCGAGCTCCATCTGGCGCTCACGAGCCTTCTCTTTCGCTCGCTCGGCCCGGACGCGCTCCTTCTCGCTCTCGTCCTGCTGCTGGCGTCGGCGCTTCCGACTCGCGCGCTGTAGGCTCTTGCGGGATGAAGTTGAGCGGGACGGGGCAGGTCTCTTGCGCTTTCGGCTGGAGTGCGCTTCCCCGTCACGCTCATCGTCATCATCACCGTCCGACGAGCCTTCTGATGAACCCGAGCCGGATTCTTCGCTCTCACCGCCATCACGATCATCTCCATCACCGTCTGACGCCGTGTGCGCCTCGCCCTCGTCAGTGTTTTGGGCTTCCCCATCGACAGGAGTGAGCTCGCCGGCTCCCTCGTCTCCACCGTCGTCGCCGTCTTCGTCCTCTCGTTCGCTCACAGAGCTCACAACTGAGGCGGACGAAGAGGTCAATGGTCTCGACTCGTTCACCAAGTGATCCGTTTTCCGCACGGCAGGCTGTGGTCCTCCACCATCCTCGTCAAACTCGCGCTGCTCGCTCAGAACCTCTGCCTTGGCTCCCTTCATCGCCACCACGTCTTCTTCGTCTTCCAGCTGCGCCATCGCGTTCTCCACCGTATCGAACGACAGCTCGTCCTCAGGCTCCGAGTCGCTCGGCACTTGCTCGTCGTCGGCATTTCCTACCGGACTAAACCTGCCGTCCGCCGCGTAATCAGCCGAAGTCGACACGCCCGTGACGAGCTCTCGCAGACTCGACTTGGAGAAGAAGTCGGTCGTGAACTGGCCCTCCGCCATGACGAGGAAGTCCAGGTGCCGCTTCTGCTGGGCCTTGCGCAGGATGTTCTCCTCGACCGTGTGCTCACTCACGAGGCGGTAGATGTGCACGTCCCGCGTCTGCCCGATGCGGTGCGCCCGATCCTGCGCCTGCGCGTCCATCGCGGGATTCCAGTCCGAGTCGTAGAAGATGACGCAGTCGGCGCCCGTGAGGTTGATGCCGAGCCCGCCGCTTCTCGTCGACAGGATGAAGCAGAAGATCTTCTCGTCGCGATTGAACTTGTCCATCAGCGCCTGGCGCTTCTCCACCTTGGTCGAGCCGTCCAACCGGAAGTACGTGTGACTGCGGAACAAGCACGCCATATCGAGAGAGGTGAATATTCAGGCACCAATCGTAGTGATGAGAGAACAAACAGAGTGATAAAGGATGACGCACCCGTGGATGTTGAGGAAGATCTCCAGGATGTTGAGCATGGAGCTCATCTGCGTGAAGATCAGGCAGCGGTGGTTACCGCGCTTGAGCTCGCGCAGGAGCACGTCCAGCTGCTGCAGCTTGCCGCAGTCGAACTGGATCAGCCGTTTGTCCGGGAAGAAGAGCTGCGTGCGCTTGAAGCTTTCGTGGAACGGGGCCAGCAGCTTCGACGCAACGGGTTCGGCAACCTGCTTGATAAACTCGCCAAGCTTGGTTTTCCGTGACAGCGCAAAGGCTGGCCGGCGACCACGCCAATCGCCATCACTACTGTTAGTTGTCTGCAGCGACTCTGCAAAGCCCGCGCCTGCGTACTCGACGCGCGCGACCCCTGCACGCGCTTTCGGAACGAAACAAACGGCTCTGGTGACCACTGGCATCAACTCCTCGATCCGATCCTCGGGGCGTCGCACCATCACCTGAATGGCGTCAGTGACGAGAGCCAAGTCACGCGCGCGGTTCTGCTTGCGCTTGACGTGGACGTCCATCGCGTGTGAAATAAACACTGGCAGTGTGCAGCAGCGGATGAGGTCACCGCCATACACCGGGTCTTCCACCAGCTCGACTCGAAGCCTGGCAAGTTGTCCGATGTGCCTGCGCTTCTGCGTCCAGTACGCTCTGTGTTGAGCGTTGAGCTTTGCTAGCCGCACCAGCAGGTCCTTGTGCATTTCCCGCCGGTTCTCAGGTGTCGAGGTGCCCGGCACGGATCCACAAGCATTGATATCGTAGAAGAACAGCTGACGGCGTCGACCAGCCGCGTACTTGGTGTGCCCCGCCAGTTCGAGGTTGACTAGACTGCCAGCGTCACTCCATAACGGCACTGCCGGTCGTTCGTTCACCAGTTCATCGAGCAGGAACCCGCAGCGTGACGGCACACTCCATCGAATCGGCTCCATGTCCAGCGGCGCGACGATCGGCCGCGGCTCGAACAGATCCGGGTGGTTGCACACCTTGCGCAGCTGCATGAGCACGTTCATCATGCTCATAAAGTTGGCGCTGCGACCGTTCCCGCGACCGAACATTGCCCGCCGGGTGCTGCTGCGCGAGATAAAGTCCTCGTACAGAAACCGCTGCCGCTTGGACAACTTGCACTGGATGACGTGCTCAAACTTGCCGGGCATTTGCTTCGCCACGTCCTTCTTCAGGCGACGCAGCACGAACGGCCGGATGATGCCGTGCAGCTGCGACACGAGCTGGTTGCTGACGTCCTGCTCGCCTTCGACCATCTGCGCGAGCGGGTTCTGGAACCAGTACGTGAACTCCTTGCGCGAGGCGAAGACGTGCGGCATCAAGAAGTGCATGAGCGCCCACAGCTCCATGATGTTGTTCTGCAGCGGCGTACCCGTCAGCAGAAGTCGGCGCTGCGAGCTAAAGTTCAGCAGCGTCTGCCACCGCAAACTCTTCCAGTTCTTGATGTTGTGCGCCTCGTCCAGGATCAAGTAGTACCACTTCTTGCGCTTAAAGCAGTGCGCATCCTGGACCACGAGCTGGTAGCTCGTGATGCAGATCTGGAACGCATTCTGCTTGGACCACCCCTGCCGCAGTTCCTTGCGCCGTTTTGCCGAGCCAAAGTAGGTCAGCACCTTGAACGCGGGACACCAGCGCTTAAACTCCATTTCCCAGTTGACTAGGCAGCTCGTGGGCACAACGATCAGGTGCGGCCCCCACAAGCCGCGCGTGCATGCCAGATGCGCCAGCAACGTGATCGTCTGGATGGTCTTGCCCAGGCCCATTTCGTCCGCGAGGATGCCATTGATGCGCTTCTCACTCATACTGATGAGCCAATTGACTCCTGCCTCCTGGTACTCTCGCAACGATAGTCGAGACGTCAGGATGTAGGGCCGCTTGTATCTGCCGCCCGCTCGGCGTGCACTTGCCGACGAAGGCAGCGTCGACTTGTTCGCTGGAAGCTTCGCATCGTTTGCCTCCATTTTGCCTCCAGCGAAACGCTCTGTGTTTAGCGCTAGATTTCTCCGCTCCACTTCTTCGGTGTTATCTGCCGCTTCGTCGTCGGTCATTGCTGCAGCGGCCACATCATCAGTCTCCGCGAAAGCACCAGCGTACCGTGCTTGAAGCTCCTCGATCGACATCTCGCTTTCGTCCCTCAAGTTCGCGATCTCGGCATCCACCTCACTTCGGGAAAAATGGCGGCGCTCTTCCTCCTCAATCGTCGTTTCGTCGTCGGCTTCTTCCTCCGTGAGCTCAAACTCGTCGTCAGCGCTGTCGTGATCGCTTGCGGCGGCCGCTTCGCCCGTAGCATCCTCCTCCTCCTCTTCCTCAGCGTCCGCCGCATCGCTGCCGTTCAGCGCGCGCGCGTATCGAGCTCGCAGTTGCTCGATGGACATGTCACTCTCGTCCAGCAAATTGGCCACTTCGTCGTCCACCTCCTCTCGTGAAAAGTGTTGGCGCTCTTCCTCCTCCAGCGTTGACTCGTCATCGACTTCCACATGAGTCAGCCGGAACTCGCCGTCGCTGCTTTCATCACCGCCGACGCTGTCGCTCACCTCAGATTGCGCCTCCTCACTGCCGTTGTCGTCTTCGTCACCGTTCGCCAGGACATTCGCGTACATGGCGCGCAGTTCTTCGACGGACATCTCACTTTCGTGATGCAGCATCCGGACTTCCTCGTCCACGTCGTCGCGCGGGATTAGCGCTTCGTCCGCCGCGATCGTCGTTTCATCGTCTTGCTCGTCGTCCACTTCGCTGAGTCGAAACTCGTCACTGCTGCTGCTCTCTTCACCCAGCAGTTGGTTTGCTGCATGGTCATCACCGTCACTAGCCACATCCACGGCTTCTACGAGGTCTTCATTCTCGTCGGCCTGCGCGTACTGCGCTCGCAAATCCTCGATCGACATGTTGGCCTCACGCTCCAGCAGCGACAGTTCGTCATCACGGCTTCCATCACGAACGGCCAGCGATTCTTCCGCCGCGATGGTCGTCTCGTCATCCACCTCGCCCTCCGACGAAACCATTTCAAAGTCAGAATCTGAGCTGGCGTTGTCGGGAGCGGGCCCCGAGTTGTCAACAGTGGGCGCGTCCGCGCTTTCACTCCTCGGTCTGGCCTCTTCCTCATCGTTCTCGCCATCGTTATTGGAAAGGACCGACTGCGCGAAGCTGGTGGCCAGCGCCGATGAGTAGCGCTCCGTCTGCGCCACCAGGTGCTTCAGGTGCCGGTCCATGGCGGCCTTGCGGATCTCGTCCGACTGCAGCTTGACCTTGTAGCTGATGATCTTGTCCACCTTTGCCCAGAACTTCTTGACGTCGCGGCCGATGCGCGCCCCCAGCCGCCGCCTCGCTAGCTCCTCTTCCTGCAACAAGCAACACAGTAACACTGAGTTATATTGACGGTCGTGGGGCCTCGATTGGGCCACCGTCATTGGCGCACCTTGAGCTGGCGCGCAGCGCGGCTCTCCTGGTTTTTGTGGTAGCTCGCGAGCGACGTGGCCAGCATCCGCGCCGACTTCACGCGCCACTTACGCTCCTGCGCAAAGTCCGCCGCCATCCACTCCTGCGTAAGCCATCAAACGCAGCGAGTAAGTGTCTGTAAGCCCAGTTTTACCGTGATACACACGTTGAACCCACGGGCGCGCACCATTTCCTGGAGCAGAAAGTCGCGGTGCGCGCGCCGGACGCGGTGCCCGTCGGCGTCTCGACCCGGCTCCTGACTCGCAGCAAGCGTTTTCCCCATCGTGAGCTGCTCCAGCCGCGCCTCGACGGCCGCCCTGCGCTCGCGAAGCGCGCTCTTGACCTCCTCCACGACCTCCTCGGTCGAGATCGCGGGCTCATTACTCGGCGTAGAGGCGTCCGTTTTCGCCGCTTGTTGTGCGGGCACCTCCGCAAGATCCGCGGCCTCCGATCCCGAGCGGGTGCGTGCGCGCCGCTTGCCTCCCTGTCGCGCCATTTTCAGTCGCGCGTTCGCCATGGCGGCGTCGGCACTTTCCGGCCGCCTCGTTCGCCGCTTTTGCCGGCGATTCGCCCTGGCGCGCGGCCGATTGTCTAGATTTAGACTTTTCTAAACATTATTTTCATAAATTCATATGAGACCTTAATTGGCGTTATTTACATCATATAATATGTGTACCACGCTAAATTCACGGTAAACTAGGTCACTGGATCGGATCTCCCGCGAAAGGTCGCGAGGATCCATCGATACATATTCAGTGAACGGACGGACGGGATGAAGCGCCTTGAACGGGCGCCTTGGGGCCCAAAGATTGTTCCGTGGGCGGCTTGAAGACGACTCGACGCTCGAGATCGATGGGGGCGGCGGAGAACCGCCGCCTGCCGGTGACCTACGTTTGACGGGAGTGTGGAAATTGCCGAGCGAGACGAAGGCGCCGCGATCCACTTCCTCTTCCGTCGTTTGTTCAAACAGCAAGCCATGATGCGCACCGAGTTTCCCGAGGAGGCGACGACGCTGCTGGAGGAGCAGGCGATCGCGCACCGCGAGGGCGGCAAGCGCGTGCCCGACAAGAAGAAGAAGCGCATGCTGCGCGCGGCGATCGGCGTCGTCACCGTCGTCGGCGTGCTCGTCGGGTGCGTGGCCGCCATCGACGTTGCCGCGATGCACAGCCAGGCCGAGATGAACGCCGAGGCCGAGGCGCACGCGGACGAGGTGGGCTACGCGCTCACGACCGACCTGGAGACGCAGTCGGCCATGCTCGGCTGGAGCTCCTTCAGTCACTCGTGGTGCAAGGTCCGCTCCGCGTTCAAGTCGTACACCTACTGCCTGCTCACGGGGGACTCGCAGAAATGCCAGGAGGAAGCGTCCGCCGCCTGCGCGGCAGCCACCAACAGCACGTCCGGTGGAAGCGGGAGCGGGAGCGGGAGCTGGTAGGCGGTCGTTTCGACTGCTAAGCTGCTTGTTCGAGGGACGCAACGCGCTCGTCACGGTGCGATCTCATACGTACTCACTGGTGGAAGACGCTGCTGAAGGATGCGGTAGCACAGGCTCCATGCTTCGTGAGGGTCCTCAGCCAGGAAGCCTTCTCTGCGGTTCTTTGACCAGTTACTTGCATACTTCTCGTGCGTGCCACGGATCAATGAAACAACGTCTTGTCAATCCGCTCTGATCGTTTCGATGCTGTAAATGCTCGCTTTGTGTTCAAGTGGTCCTATTCCGTTATCGTCCACCCCACGAAATCGCGCACTTTATCGAACTTGTATGTGCGTACTTAACAGAACATGTTGAGTTCAGTATGTCAAGAAAAAAAACGCGCCAAAACAAAACGTGAGACCTGAGAACGCGAGACATGGCGGGGGTCGCGAGCAGCTCGACGCCGGACGGGGGCAGCGCCAGAGCCACTAGCCTTCGGCCACCGCGCGGGCGCGTTCGTAACGGTGATGTACTGACGCCGCTGCTGCTCACCGAGCGCCTGGCGCTGGCGACACCGTCGCTTGACGCCAATGAACGTTCTGCTGATGCGGGAGCTGCGAAGACGACCAAGCGGAAGCGGCGGCTGCTCGGCACTATGATCGGCGTTCACGACGGTAACAACGCCGACGGAGACGAAAATACTGACGCCTGTACAGCCACAATATCGACGGAAGTACGAGTCGTGTCGCTTGAGCTGGAAGAGGAGGCCGCGGCGATTGAAGGCTCGGCGGCCTCAACGAGTGACTCCGACCACAAGCGCAGTGCATCGCCTGCTGATGGCGCTAATCAAGTTGTCGGCGGGCTAGTATCGGTCCCGGACGCTGGTGAAACGCTGGTGATCCGGAAGAAGTGGAGACGCCAAGTCTATGAGAGCAGTGAGTCGCCGAGCTTAAGGTGCTGGAGCGCCGAGGAGCGCGTCGTCGTCCGTGAGGAGTCTCTACGGCTACCAATGCCGCTACGCAGATCGGTGTCCACCCTCGACATGCATGCGAACGTGCCCAAGAGGCCGAGCTTAGAGCGCCGGCAGCTGTCAGCAGCGGCGATTGACGCCATGTTGGCGGCCGCCCACGAGCTGGCGCTGCCCACGATCCAGTCGAAAGACCACCCGGACCTGAACGTGATCTCGCCCGAAACGGTGTGTGTATCACTCTCCATCCATACTCGCACATTGATCTTATCATATCTGACGTATTGGACTGTCAAATGCAGGTGCTGAGAGTGCTCGCGGGCGAGTTCAGCGACCGCCTGGCGTCGTTCGAGCTCATTGACTGCCGCTTCCCGTACGAGTACCGAGGCGGGAGCCTGCGCGGCTCACGCTCGCTCGTCGACCCCGCGAGCGTAGAGGAGGCGTTCATGGCGCAGCCCTCGCCGGACTGCACGCGCGTGGCGCTCATTTTCTTCTGCGAGTTCTCGGCCAACCGCGCGCCGAAAATGTAAATGTCGATGCCTGTTGCGCGTATGACAGGGTCTGACCACTAACTACGTTGATGTTGTCTGTCTGGTGTTGTGCCGTCCATGAAGGGCGCGCCACATGCGCAATTTGGATCGCTGGATCCACGCGGACCGGTACCCGGAGCTGTTCTACCCGGAGCTCTACCTGATCGACGGCGGCTACAAGAACTGCTTCGAGAAGTTTAAGGTGACGATTGCCCATTCCATCGCTTTGCATGGCTCGCGCAGTCTCTCACTCGTTGTGTGACTGACGGCATGTGAAGGACGAGATTTGTGACCCGCCGGCGTACGTGAGGATGAACGACGAGAAGTTCACGGACGCGTGTCGCGACGAGTTCTCGGCGTGGCGTCGACGGTGGAAGGTACACAAGATGGCCAACTGCGCCAAGCAGTTCCAGCGCGCGAGCGAGCCACCGGCAGCGGAAGCTTCGTCTGCGATCGCCAAGCTTCGAGCACGACCGGTGCAATCACTTGTCGATCAGCTGTAGATCGGTACCTTCACGCTTCTCGACCGATGGCTAAAGGTTCTTAATTTATACACATCCCTCCCTGCAATCTACCGACGGACCTGGCACGGAGGCCAAACGCAATGGGGAAAAGGCGCACGCCAAGACGACAGGATATACTAAAACGCAAGTCGAGTGACCGGCACAGCACGCCACGGTGCGTGCCGCGGTGGCGTAGTGATGGCTGTCTAGTCCCACTCGCCCCAGTCCTCTCCGTGCTTGTCCTTGTCGTCATGGCTCTTGGCAGCCTTCTCGGCGTCCGCATCATCGCCCCAGTCGAGTCCGTCGTCGCCCTCAGCAATCGACGCGTCCTTCGGCTTGAAAGCCGCAGCGGGGGGCGAGGCAGTGGACGGAGCCGGTGCATCCTGCGCAGATGAACCAGCCGAAGAAGTCGAAAGCGGCGCCTGCTGGTCCTTGCGCTCGTCCAGTTCGATCCAGCTCTCTCCATCACTCGACGTTGACGAGCTCGGCTTCGGCGCACTGGCGTCTGGTGTGGTCGACGCGTCCTCAGCAGCGGCCGCCGGCTCCTCCTTCGACTCCTCCTCGACGAAAAGGCTCTTCTCCTCGTCGCTGGAATCCTCGTTCTTCGGCGACTCAACGTCCCACCCGATCTCTTCTTCATCATCGTTCAGAGCTACATGATATAAAGCAATAGATATTGTCAGCACATTCGATTTTGTGTCCCTCGCGTAGAACGTCCCCAAACTGACATACCTTGTTCAAGCAGGTCCGCACCGCGCTGCTCCTGGGCGGCCAACAGCGATGCCTTATAGATGTAGTGCGCCCAGAACGTGTCCGCGTCCACCACGGACGGCACAAGCTCCGCAAACTTTGTGCGCACGGTCGGGTAATGCTCGAGCACCTCGGCCTGCACCTCAGCAAGTTCGGTGGCGGGCGTCGCCGCCTTCCACTTCTGGAACGTCTCGAGGTCGAGCGGCGGATCGACGTACGTCTCCGAGTCCTCCTGGAGCGCCAGAAGCCGGAAGCGGCGCGCGCTCAGCTCCTCGTTCTCGCCCTCCGAGTCGCTGTCCTCGTACGCGTTCTCCCCAGAGAGCGTGCCCAGGAACTGGTCGGCCGAGTTGAGCAGCTTGGAGCCCATCGACTCGAGCGACTCGATCTTGCTGCTGACGTTGAACGAGAAAATTGAGTTGCGCAGCGCCTCGATCGAGTTACCGATCACATCGGGGTGCGCCTGCTCCGCCTCTTCTTCGCCTGCGTCGGCTCCGTCGCTAGGCTTCTCGTCGTCAGCCTTCACAGGCTCCGACGCACTCGCTTCTTTCTTCTTCCCATCGGCAGCAGCGTCCTCCTCGCCGGCGTCGCTGTCCTCGGCCGCGTCCTGCTCGGCGCGCTGCCGCAGCTGCTCGCTCTTCTCCTGCACGGTCTGCCGCACCGTCTTGGAGATCTCCGCCACGTCCTGCATCATCATATAAAAACCCGCCGCGTCAGTTTATTCACTGGCGTTGAGTACGCAGCCACGTACGCACCTCCTGCACGATCGCGGTGAAGTCCTTCAGGTCCGAGCTCAGCGTCGAGATCGCCTCGGACGACTGCGTTCGCGACATTCACGACGAAAAGAACGAGCATCAGACCCCGCGCTTGCCACACTGGATACAAAGCCGCAGAAGACGCAAAAGACGCCTTCGGACGCGCGCCTACCTTGTCCTTGATGGTGTTGACGATAGAGAAGAAGCTGTACGACATGGTGGCTGGCGAGCACTCGTCCGTCCGTGCGCTTGCGTCCCCGTGCTTAGTGTCCTCCTCCGCTTGCTTGCTTCCCTTGCTTCTTCGGTTGGGGCGGCGGCTTGACTTGGCGGTTCACTTGGTCTCGCTATGGGATCAACGACCGACGCCGCCTTTCTCGCGGATGTTCTTTCCTGTCTATCGACAGTGTCAATGAAAGCTTCTTTTTACGCAGATCCCCTTGACGCCTTTCTTTTACGAAAGACATTGTGCGTAATTACGCCTCGGTGCACGACCTTTTTATGAAGGCAAAACGCGTCCGACCCGACGTCGACCTCAACGTCTTGCCTGATCAGTTCTGACAGGGTTTGAAGTGACGGACCCCTCGCGGGTAACTTTTGGAGCGCAATGCCGGTGCGTGTGCGGAGCCCATTCGCACATTTGCCGCGCGCTCGCCTAGTTGAAGCCTCTACCTGAACTACTGCCACCGTCCAAGACAATGGCTCCCCAGATCCGCGCCCCCGCCCCGGACTTCACGGCCACGGCCGTCGTCAACGGCGAGTTCAAGACCGTCTCGCTGTCGGACTACAAGGGCAAGTACGTCGTGCTATTCTTCTACCCGATGGACTTCACGTTCGTGTGCCCCACGGAGATCATCGCCTTCAGCGAGAAGGCCGCCGCCTTCCGCGAGATCGGCTGCGAGGTGCTCGGCGCCTCGACGGACTCGCAGTTCTCGCACCTGGCGTGGATCAACACGCCGCGCAAGAAGGGCGGTCTGGGCGAGATGGACATCCCCCTCATCGCCGACTTCAGCAAGGAGATCGCGCGCAAGTACGACGTGCTGATCGAGTCGGGCGACGACGCCGG
>JAADYG010000968.1:0-10783 GCA_023338115.1 Phytopythium boreale | reverse complement strand
TGGCTGGTGGCACTGGCGGCGGTGACATGGGCGGCAGCATGGGCGGCGGTGACTTTGGTGGCAGCGCTGGAGGCTTCGGCGGCAGCGTTGGTGGGTTCGGTGGAAGCGCCGGCGACTTTGGCGGTGACGTGGCTGGCAGTGTGACCACCTCTGGCACGACGACGACCGACTCGACGTCGACTACTACGGCAACTACGGCCACGACGAGCAGCTCGGTGGAGGGTGAGGCGGACACGGAGACCGTGGCGTGCAGCGTGCGCAACTAAACGCCTGTCTTGTAGGTGTGCGCAGTGCCGTGTGCGCATTTGTTTGTAGGCGTCTAATCGTCTGACTACAACATGGATGTGAATGCACGTTGTACGTTTGATGGTATCAGTTAGTACGTTTGCTTTGATCCCATTTCAATCAATTAACGTCTTCCGCCACAATAACAGTCAGCACAACACAACGAATGACGAGAGGGCTACTCGAGCTCACGTTGCCAACAAGCTTGGCTGAGCCATCCTGTGGATTGTCTTCGGGCAGATGCAATGGTGGTGCAGAGTGGTGGACGAATGGAACATGCTGGCACTAGCATCGTTTACTGGCAGGATGTTCGGGCAAGACGCGAGTCGGCATTTCAGAATGGGGTGCCGCCTCCAGGCGGCAAGGCTACACCTGTACCGAGGCCTTGAGCAGAGAGAGAGATAGTTGTCGTCCAAACGAGCGAGAGCTTCAAGACGCGAACGGATCGGCGAGAGCTCTGGAACCCTTTCTCCGATTTTTCTTCGTCCATTCCTCTCTTCATCGTGTCGAATTGCTCCCGGGCCACTCCAGAATTCATCTCACCCCTCCAGCACCGCAGGACAAGCTTGTTGGACGGTTGAAGGCGCAATGGAATTTGAGCCCTGGGAGTTCGGTGACGTCAGCTTTACGAATAGTCCTGGGCTGCTCCGCTGTCGCATTTCGATGGATGATTCCTCGCCGATCCTGGCTCTCGAGGAGCAGCAGCCAGACGGGCGCAAATGATAAGCGCGTGTTGCGTTGTTGGCTGCACGATCCTCATGGCATGACCCGTTATCCGTCCACTTGTCTCGAAATCATAGGCAAAGCTACCTCGAGGGCGGATTTGTTTTGTCTGGCAGCTACGGCGTGGAAACTGGTCGCAATCTTGAGAGCGCGCTTTCGTCGTTGAAGGAAGCGTTGGTGGGCGACTCGCGCGTGACGGCATCTCTGGAGCTATCGAGCGGAAATCAAGTCATGCTGGTGGTACAGCGCTCCTGGATTACCTACTGCTTGGTGCTGAAGCCTGCGACGCGAGATACCAAGCGCAAACTGTGCGACAGCATTGAAAAGATGCAGAAGGTGATAACCAAGGCCCAGAGCGAGATGGACGCGATCGAGCGGAAGATGGACGAGTTCAGCCAGAAGTGAGTGAGTGGCGGAGACCAAGACGTTTTACCCGTTGGGCTCGTGAAGTTGCGGTGAAGGAGCGATGCAAGCATTGGTTTACCTGGAAATGTTCGATCGGTGCTTCATTCAGGTAAACCATAATACAGCAGCAGTGTCAAGCTGCATCGCCCAAACTCTGAGAATTTCGTGAGCTCTGAAGCTTTTGTGGGCTAATCCTTAGGGTCTTGAGTGTGCTGCCTTCTGTGAGCATGAAGGGTATGAGGTGCAACAACGCGAGATCAAAGCTTTTGTTCTTCGATCCCATGATTGTGGTCAAGGATGACGGTGTCAGTCGCTGGGACCCTACAAAGAACGAAATTTCGGCGAAACATGTAATTAGGAGTGAAGGCTGTACAGTATGTCTGTCAACGGGGATGAACTCGATTGGACAGTGCGGAGAAGGGCTCCAAGAGTCTTCGCGAGTCTTCTCGTCGTTGCCGAGGCGCCCAACAACGAGGTCTTCGCATTCGTCATTCTCCAATTCTCCGCAATGAGTTGGTCGCCATCGTTGCCAGAATACCAGGACTGGGAGGTGAAAAACTTCACGCCGGGGCGCTGATCTCCGAAAGCGGAGGATACCGTCGGTTCATCTGCCGCCTGGCCGCGTTCTCGTCCAAGGCGATGCTGACGCTCGAGCCGAAGGACCCAGATGTGAAATTCAAATGGTACGGCATTTTGGCTCGAAATTATTTGCATTGTCGACCTGTTGACGAGTTTCGGCGTTCCTCGTAGGGTCTGCCAGTTGAACTGGAGCGAGATTGAGAGCTCGAGTGGTTTGTCGATGACACGCCGGTCGCTGTGCTACCTGATCAAGTTGGGGCTCTAGGGACACAACGCTGGGTATGTGAAGGTCGACACGAAGGAGTGGCGTTGCTTGGACCAAGTGGAATTGTCGATTAGTCAGCGAGCGGGTAGTGTCGAGTTTCTGCCCGTGTGCAAGCTCAAATATCAAGCGGCAAGCATGACGGAGGACGACCGGCTGCGCCTCCGAGAGCGACGCATGAGAAAAGAGATGGCGCGGATGGAGGCCAAGCTGACGGAGATGGAGAAGATGGACACGTTCGAGAAGCAGGCTAATGCGTCTTGGTCCGTGGCCAAAGCCGACTGGGAAGCAGACCAAGTTCAAGGCGTCGACACGGCTTGCCGGATGCTGTGCCGTTTGTGTGAGCCGCGTGTGTCGGGAGTGGCGGCGATGCGCTGGGTCAGCCGCTCCTTTTGATCGGTATCCGCTCTTGGTTTTTGGTTGGCGATTTCTTTTGATTGGCAGCTTGGAGAACGCGTCTGGCTGTTCGCGGTGCGGCCTCCTGACTTGGGCGTTAGCGGCGGTACGAAATGACCGCTATTGCTGGCAGCTTTAACCGAACGAGATGAATCGCACAGAATGAAGTTTTCTCTTGCTCATGTGTTCCTCTCGTTTGAGTCCATGGCTGAGCCGATCTCTTCCTCGGTCAGAGATGGGATCCGCTCGACCTGAAACGCGGAATCCACACCTAGAAGCACCTTCACCAGCACAAAATCACTCGAGCAACGAGGAGCGACCAATCCTCCCATCGGCTCGATTATTCATCATTGAAATGTGATTACTCGATGGTCAATCCCTGACGGAGCAAGAGCTCTCAGTTGCCCAACATGAAAAACTGGGTGCGAACCAATGTGTCCAACCAGGTCGCCGATTCGTTTGAAGGTTCGCTAGCCTGGGAATGGGCGACGAGTAATTCGGAGAAAGCTCGGCTAACCGGCAATTTCTTCGATTTGCTCTTCATCCGCCTCCTTCCTCCGTGGGCGGAGTTGGGCTCAAGTCATTCCTGAAACCCCTGCAGCACAGTGAGACTAGTTTGCTGGAAGATTGGCGACGCGATGAGCAACGGGGCCTGGGAAGTTGACGACGTCAGCTTTGCGGACTGTCCGGGGTTGTTCCGATTCCGCATTTCGCCGACCAAAGGAGCCTCGTCGATCCTGACTGTCGAGGAGAAACAGCCAGGCGGCGCAAATGGTAAGCGCCGCTGCTCGGCTGCCTACTCGAAATGCAATGGGAACGTGATCTGTTACCTGTCAACTTGGCTCTGAAATCTAGGCAAATCCGCCTCTACAGCGACGAGTATATTCTATCACACTACGGCGTCGTTGACGGGAGTTCGCATCTGAAGGAAGCGCTGACTAGAGAGTTGATGTATACCCTCCAGCCTGTGACGGGGGATACCAAGCGCAAACTGCGCGGCAGCAGTGCAAAGAAGGAAGCAGAGGTGGTCAGGATTCCAGGCGAACCTCAACCGGCTAGCGTGACGGAGGACGTCCAAAACAGAGCATGAAGAACGAGATGGCGCAGACGGAGAAGAAGTTGCCCGAGATGAAAACGAAGATGGACACGTCCGAGAACCAGTCGGTCAAGCAGCTAGCGCCTCACGGAATTGCTGACGTGGACGGGAATGGGGTCAAAACGGATTCGAAGGCAGTCCATGCCGTCGATATGACGTGGCGGACGATGTGTCACTTGTGTTGAGCCGTGCAAGTCGGAGGACGGTGACGATGGGCTGCGTCACCGGCTTCGTTTGCCCGCCATGCGCTCATGCCGGGTCTAGTGTGTTTTGCTTCACTTTGTGGCTCGGAATCCATCGCAAAACGCTTTTTGGCGCATCGACTGTGCTTTGACCGTGGATAACCTTCGTGTTACCCGTTTCCTTGGCCACCGATGGCCGAGTGGCGCATCCACTCGAGCTGGAACGTGTAGTCTGCGCCTAAATAACGATGCATAGATCGACCCAGAACCGTTCACAGTCAGCTCCATCATTAGGAAATTAGCATTCCACTCATGTAAGCGTGGCCACTCACCATAATGGACGGCGGTGGACTGCACCGCGAAGATCAGCGTGAACACAAGCTTGCACTGCACGAGCAACGCCTGCGACTCGAGCACGAACGCGATCTGGTACATGGTTGCGACCGCGAACTTTTTCGAGAGCACCCAATGCACGACCAGCAATTGCAGCAGTTTGAGACCCCAGAAGAACGTTATCGTTGTCATGCGCCTCTGCGCCTCTTCGTCGCTCGACAGCTCGAGCGCGCGCGGGTAGAAGATTACGTTGGGAAGGTTGCGTAGCGCCGACATGTACAGCACGAACATGGGCGGAATGATGCACTGCACGTACGCGATGAGCGCGAGGTACTCGCTCGTGAAAAGCAGCTGCAGCACCTCGTGCACAACTGCCGTGTTCTTCTTGCGCGCCAGTATTAACGCGCCCTTGAGCGCTGGGTTGCGTAGCGGGTACTACAGGGTTGGTTTCGGGGTTTCTTCCTTGGTAGACGGAGGGCTTTGCACGTCGCTAACATTTGTTAGTGTCCACGAGGCCAGCACGTCTCGTGCGCGAATGGTTGTGGCGATGCCAAGGCCGAGCTTGAGTCGCATGGAGCCGTCGCTGATCTCGCGCTTCAGATCCAGTTTTCGAGCCGACCCGGATGCGTACCGCTGCTTCATTTGCGAGAGAGTGATGGGCCGGATTTGCGTGCGCTTGTTGTCGTAGATCGCGCGCTTCATGAACGTTGACAGTAGCTCCTGGTTCATCGGCGAGAGTTTGTGCTCTGCCCCCGAGAGCAGCCGGATGTCGTATAGATCTGCCGTGTCCAATTGCCCTGGCCGCTCCAACATATCAAGCGCCTGTGCAAGTAGTTGTGAGACGACCGGAGTGGCCAGCACCGCAAATCGCGACGCTCGCCGTGGTGATGAAGACGCTGAGGCGGAGTTGCTTCCAGTGTTAGGAGCTGTCGCGACCGTGCTTCGTCGACGAGGCCGAGCTGTTGCTGGGGCTGCTTCCGACATCAGTTCACAGGTGAAGAGCGTGCGCCGGTGCATGCCATGAACAACAAGCGCGATTAAGAAGGCGTCAATAGCCACCGTGATTGCCACGGACGCGAGTGTGTTGGCGCTGCGCATGCAGAACACCGAGTACAGCGCGCTGAACACGTCGACGGAGAACACGACAATCTCGGGCAGTCGATCTTCCAAGTTGGCCCCCTTGGCAACGACCACGTTCTTCATGGCGAGGTTGATCACTGGTAGCACGATCATGTACGCCGACCTGTAAGAAGCTGGCACAGTTTCAAACACCGCGTTGTTCGCCGGGTACAGGATCATCAGGAAGCCTTCGGCTCCTGCCAAGTCGAGAAACCGCAGGAGTCGCTCACGGATGTCCGGGATTCTGACGAGTGTTTGATACCCCACGGCGAGAACGATGCTCGCGACCCAGATCGAGAACATGACGAGCCCGCCCAGCACGGCGAGAAACGGGATCGGAAACACCCACAGGTGTCCGACAGCGACGCTCAGCGCGGCGTAGATGCCCGAGCAGCCGACGGACTTGATAATCATGCGCAGATGCGAGATGGGCAGGTCGGGGATCGACTACTTGCCCTTCAAGATGCCTGTCCACAGGATGGTTCCGACGGCGAACCAGTGGCGGAGCCAAAACACGTAGTTGGCGAGGCATCCAGCCTCTGGAGAGCGTAATGGTGGGATCTCCATCAGCACGACCGTGAGAACCGCTGGCAGCGGCGTAAGTAGGAACACCGTGGCGACGCGCCACTTGGAGGCCGACTGACAGTACTCGTCGAACGCGACCATCCGCTCAATCGAGTACTTGCCGCAGTGGCTGACTTGGATCTGCTCCCAGACATCGCGCAGACGCCGAAGCACTGCAATAGCGCCAGCAATGATGAGCTTGCAGTAACTCCGCCGGGGCTCGGGATCAACAACTTGACGCGGAGGAACCGGGAGACGCGCGCTAGACCAGCTTTGACTGTCCAAAGGTGCCACGTGCGATGAAAGGCCTGCAAAAGGGAAGATTGGGCGGCTTCGAGGTGGTGGAGACACGGATGGAGCGGCGCCAACGTCGGAAGTGCGCTCGGTAGTGTGTCGCGCATAGCACTTTGCCCTGGCGCTTACATCGTGCACGCGGGGGGAGCGCATCCACGTTGAGCTGGTGCCGTTGCGGGCGCTTGAGTATCTGGAGCAGCCACACCTAACGATCTCGCTGCAGGGCTGCACGGGCCATTGATCAGTGTAAAAAATGCAAGCTCGGTGAGAAGGCGATGACGCTGCAGCCTATTTATTCCTGGATGGGGTGACAATCCAGGCGGACGGTGCTGGTACTGTGTGGGATGTTCGGCTATTTCGGCGTCATTGGTGCCGATTTGGACGCAAGAGGCTGTGTTTGCGATGCTGCACCGTTCACCGCAGAGCAGTCGGAGTTTCCCCGCATTTCCGATCAATGTCTGGTAATCCTACACTACTCATTCGATCCAACCCGCGTGTGTGTTTCGAACGAAAAAATGGTGCGGGCAGGAGCCAGCACCACGGAAACCAAAGAAGCAAGGGCTTCAGCGATGTCTGGAGGCAATCGCCGCTAGGACGTTGGTATGAATCACCATGCGACGAAAAGAACTGGAGTCGAACAGAGATCTTCTGCCACGCGATCATCATGACGCCAGCCTCTCGCAGTTCGTGCTCAGCCTCCAGCACGTAGACCCTCGACTGACAAAAATGGTTGTGAAGTGACCATGGCTAGCGGTTGACGCCCCAGCGAAGATGACTCGTGGCCATGGTTCTCGACACTGGGGCCATCCATACGCCTTCACCCAGTGCCTTGACCACCGACAGTTCCGGACGATGAGTTGTGCATCCACTCGAACTGAAACGTGTAGTCCGCACCTAGCAATCACATCAATCGGTGCAAAACGACCCGCCGTTAGATGTCTCTCCGCGATTGAACCACGCGAACCATGCATGCACAGCCTTTGACTCACCATAGTGAACGGCGGTGGACTGCACCGCGAAAATCAGCGTGAACACGAGCTTGCACTGCACCAGCAACGCGTGTGACTCGAGCACGAAGGCGATCTGATACAAGGCTGCGATCGCGAACTTTCTCGAGAGCACCCAACGCACTGACAGCAGCTGGAGCAGCTTGAGGCCCCAGTACAGCGAGATCGTGGCTAACCGTCTCTGCATCTGCTCGCCGCTCGACAGCTTGGCCGCGTGCGGGTAAAAGACCAAGTTCGGAAGGCCGTACAGCGCCATGTACAGCACGAACATGGGCGGAATGATGCACTTCACGTACGCGATGAGCATAAGGGACTCGCTCGAGAAGAGTAGCTGCAGCACCTCGTGCACAACTGCCGTGTTCTTCTTGCGCACTAGAATCAGCGCCTTCTTGAGCGCCGAGTGTCGCCTCTCAAGACGAGGTTGCGACCGATCAGTTGAACATGGAGCTTCTAGTTTCGAAGAGGCGGCCACGTCGCTGGTGCGGACGCGAAGTCCCAACTTGAGTCGCGTTGAACCATCGCGAATCTCACGCAGGAGTTGGACTTTTTGGGCCGACCCGGATGCGTACCGCTCCTTGATCTCTGAGAGCGAGCTCGGCCGGGTTTGCATGCGCGTGTTGTTGTAAATGCCGAGCTTGTCCAGAGCTGATAGTCGCTCCATGTTGGCTGGTGACAGCTTCTGCGGTGTAGTTGAGAGCAGCCGAACATCACGGACCTTGACAGTATCTAGTTGCCCAGGCCGCTCCAGCATGTGAAACACCATTGGAAGCAACGCCGGAGCGGTGCAGGCTACAAGCACCCCAGGCGTTGTTGATGTTGAAGCCGCGTCCGTGGTACTCCAAGCGGTTGCGCTTTGTCTAAGAGGTGGCGCCATCGTCGCCGTAGTCAGCTCCCGGGCGAACAAAGTGCGTCGGTGTATGCCGTGAACAGCGAGCGTGACGACAAAGGCGTCGATGGCTGCAATGGTTGCCACCGACGAGAGTGTGTTGGCGCTGCGCATGCAGAACACCGAGTACAGTGCGCTGAACACGTCGACGGAGAACACAACGGTCTCAGGCAGTCCGTCTTCTAAATGGGCTGCCTTGGCAACGATCACGTTCTTCATCGCGAGGTTGATCACTGGCAAGACGATCATGTACGCCGATCGGACCGAAGTTGGTACAGCTTGAAACCCAGCGTTGTAAGCCGGATACAGGATCATCAAGGTGGACTCCGCGCTCTGCGCGTCGAAAAACCGCTGAAGCCGCTCGCGGATATCTGGGATATTGATGAGTGTTTGGTACCCGACCGCGAGTACGATGCCCACGATCCAGATCGGGAACATGACAATTCCGCCCAGCACAGCGAGGAACGGGATTGGGAAACCCAGAGGTACGCCACGGCGACGTTCAGCGCCACGTAGACCCCGAGCAAGCGAAGGACATGACGACCATGCGTGTCTGTGAAATGGGCAGCTCTTGGACCCACTCCTTGCCTCGCAGGATGCCTGCCCAGAGAATGACATCGACGGCGAACCAGTGGCGCAGCCAAAACACGTAGTTGGCGAGGCAGCCGGCTTGAGGTGAACGCAGTGGTAGGAGCTCCATGAGTACGACGATGAGCATCGCGGGAAGTGGCGTGAGCAAGCACACGGCAGCGGCGCGCAGCTTGGAGGCCGAGCGGCAGTACTCGTCGAACGCCATCGTCCGCTCGATTGAGTACCTCCCGCAGTGGCTCAATTGGATCTTCTCCCACACATCGCGCAGACGTCGCAGCACAGCAATTGCGCCAGCGACAACACATTCACCACAACGATGGTTATCTGGTGGCTTCGAGTTGGAGCCGCCGACGCCTCTGTGGCCGAAAGGCGCCACGTGCGAGGAAAACGCTCTGGGCCTGGGGTCGCGAGGGGCTCCTGATATCCACGACGCAGAGGAAATACCAACTCGCTCGGTGGGATGCGGGATGTGGTCAATGCGGACGACATTAGCATCGTGCACGCGCGTAGAGCGCATTCAACTCGTTGCCGAACACGCAGCGACAAGTTTTCGCTGCGGGCGCTTGGGTTTCTGGGATCAAACCGAGCTCTGGATTGACCCGCAAATTTGTCACGCGGCAGCCGCTCTCCTAGTGTCTGGATGGGTTTATGAGGCTGCGGAGGCTGAGTGAGCTGGCTATTAATGGCTTGTGCCCCCAAGTGTGGCAGCGATGACGGCTTGACCAGTCAGCGACGTGCGGTGCTTGCCTTTTCTTGGCTACGATTCGCTGGTTACTGAAAACGGCACGAATACCAACCCAATAATGGCCAACAACAGTGGACTGCATTGTCACGAACGTCGCCGGCTGGACTTGGACAGCTAGAACGCGTTGCCGGTTATTCTGGTACTGTACTGTAACTTAGTTGAAGTTGGTCTGCACCATCGTTTGGATACTTTGGAGTACGGTACTACAATCCTTACTTCGACCAAATGCAATTGTGTTCCAAAATTTATGTGGTTCACTATCACACTGTATCACTCTGAACTTGAAAGGACGCGTCGCAGCGGTTGCCACAAAGAAATAAATTGTAACCCACTGCCTGCCAGCTGAATCATTCAGCAGGAGCTGAGGTGCGCCTCCCCGACAGCTAGGAAGACTCAAGCGCACCCCAAGACTTGGAGGTGGCAGGTTTCTAGTACTCGCTGTTGGCAAAAGCAGGCGAAGGCTCTTTGTTTCGTTTCCGCCTGGTGAATATTCCGTCCTGAGCTAGCGCACTAATAGCACACTTCAAAGCCCCAACATTCCTTTTGCAAAGAGAAGAGAACGTGCTGCGACACGACGTGGCGATGTGGCCGTTTGACTCTCACCGTTCTCCACGTTTGTGGCCCTCGCTCTCACTTTCCGATCCGCTCTTTCTCGTCCACCATGAGCGCGTCACCGGGACCGCCGATCTCGGATGAGTGCTGCGACTGGGAGGTCAATAGCATGTAGTGCGTGGCGTTACAGGACGCCGGTGAGGGGGTACTGGTTCAAGTTCCGCTTAACGACGTTCACGTCCGAGGCGATGCTGACGCTAGAGTCGCAGTGCCCCAACGCCCGACAGAAGTGGTAAGTTGCCCCGCGAGCGATCTGTCTTGGTGCATAGTATTGATCGACCGGATGTGTGGCAGGGTCTGTCCTCTGGTCTGGCGAGAGATCGAGGGCGATGATCCAGCGTTCGGTGTCGATCAGTCGTCAAACCTTGTGTTTCATGCTCAAGACGGGTCTGGAGGCGTGGTCTCGCGAGCCACGACGCCGCAGTCGAGCTACAGGGACGCCGAAAATGATGGTTCGGGTAGAGTGGGGCGGATGGGGCAGGACGGTACAGCTCTCGGTCGACGTGCTCATCACGGAGGCAGACTATCTTACCATGTATATCGTCACTCTGCACCCGGTTGACTTGACGGAGGACGACCGGCTGCGCGGCCAAACGCTACAAGTCGCGGAGGAGCTTGCGCAGATGAGAGAACGGGTGACCGCGCTTGAGCGATAGCTTTCGGACCTTTGAGGAGCGCGCGGGGGGGGGGGGGGGGGGGGGGGG
>JAADYG010000967.1:0-10818 GCA_023338115.1 Phytopythium boreale | reverse complement strand
TTACACAGTTATCCGCAACGTCCGGCCGCGGCAGTCGACCTCGATCGTACTGGCGCATCGATGGACGAGCGGGATGCTGCCGTTGGGAAACGCGTCCTTTCATGGTACTGTACTGGTCAGTGCCGGCCCCAAAGATAAAAACCCGGTAGATACCGGTAAATACCGGTACAAACCTAATCACCTAACCACAACCAATCAGCCCTACACCTATCATACTATACAAGCCAAACAGTAGTTTCAAAGTATAGGTGTCTCAACTGTACTAAAATACCGGTATTGTACCGGTAATTTCAGTAACCTAACCCGCAATAGATTATACAGATGTTACGGTAATTCAGCAAATTAGCCATATTTTACTGTAGTTGCATTTACCGTAAAACACGTCAAACATGATACGGGATAGGGTAGTTATAATGCATATACAGTATGAACTGTTAAAACTCATGTTACGTACCGTAGGCGTTGGCTTATTTAGTAGGTTTGGATACCTTGATCTAGGGGGTAGGTGTAAAAAAATACCGGTACGATATCGGCATTGATGAAGTTTGCGGTATCTTCCGGTGGAATAGCCTTCTTCGCGCGTCTGAACGCCTGCTGTACCGGTAATTCCGCAAGCGACCTGCACTCTCGGCACCCAACCGACCTTCACCGTCGGTTCACAACTGTCCATTATGGAAGTCGCTTTCTGTAAATATTTCTCTTGTAGCGCATTCCATACGTAATCATGAACCGTTCTCGTAATATACGGAGAAACGATGTGTATCTATGCCATTTCGGGATTTCTGCGGACCCCTCGATTCTGACGCGCATCATCAGCCGACCCATTCCATTCGGATACTTGCTCGCTAGGTGTCAATCCGCTTGGTTCCTTCCTTCCTCTCTCCTACCGTTCCTCTATCTAGCCACCTCTCCCCGCCATGTCGCTGCAGCTCGTGAAGCAGACCAAGGCGCAGGGCGGCCTGATCAAGCAGTTCTCGCACGAGAGCGCGGCCACCAAGACCACCATGACCTTCAGCATCTTCCTGCCGCCCGCCGCCAGCGACAGCAACAAGGTGCCGGTGCTCTTCTACCTCGCGGGCCTCACGTGCTCGGACGATCTGCTGTTCATCAAGGCGCCGGGCGCCATGAAGGTCGCGGCCGCGCGCGGCATCGCCATCGTCACCACCGACACCAGGTAACGTGCGGACGCTTGGTCGGCCGCATCAGTGTGTTGATGTTGATGCTCCATCAATGATGTGTACGGTGCGCTGACGACCTGCGGCGGGCAGTCCGCGCGGCGCCAAGATCGAGGGCGAGGACGACAATTGGGACTTTGGCACGGCCGCCGGCTTCTACCTGGACGCGACCGAGCCCAAGTGGGAGGAGCACTACCGCATGTACTCGTACGTGACCAAGGAGCTGCCGGCGCTCGTCACGGCCAACTTCCCGGTGCTGGAGGACAAGCACTCCATCATGGGCCACTCGATGGGCGGACACGGCGCGCTCGTGCTCGGCCTGCGCAACCCGGTACGAGTGCTTCCTTTGCCTAATATTGTGTCATGAGTTGCTGAAGCGCTGGACCTGCGCTTTGGACCTAACAGGAGCAGTACAGGTCGATCTCGGCCTTCGCGCCCATCTCGCACCCGACCCAGTGTCCGTGGGGCATCAAAGCGTTCACGGGCTACCTCGGCGTCGACCAAGAGGCCTGGAAGGTGATTGATCGTTGGCTCGATTACCAAGGCTACTGCCGAGTGACAGAGTCTCTCACACATGGTCCTGTATGACGAATGACAGGAGTACGACGCGACCCAGCTGATGCTCAAGCACGGGCCGCTCGCCAAGCCCATTTTGATCGACCAGGGCCGCGAGGACAGCTTCCTCCACGACAAGCAGCTCCTGCCCGAGGCCTTCGAGGTATCGTCGGCGATGTCGAGCTTCTGCTTTGATCCTTCCTTACTCGCCGTCTAACCACTGCATTGTGCTTGCTGCCTCCAGGCGGCGTGCCAGTCTGTGGGCCAGAAGGTGACGCTGCGTATGCAGGTACAGTAACGCCGACATGTCTGTGCTACTTCTCCGTCATAGCGTTGCTCGGTTTTGACCCACGCTGCTCGCGAACAGGACGGATACGACCACAGCTACTACTTCATCGCCACGTTCGTCGAGGAGCACGTCAACTTCCACGCCGACGCGCTGCTCCAGTAAGCCGGCGACGCCCGCGGACCGTGTCAGGCGCACATCCTCGTATTCCTACCGTTCATCCAAGCGTAAAACATGCTGAGATTTGGTCACAGCGCCGCGCTTTGTCATTCTGACGAACTACTCGCTGTTCCAACTCTGTTCTCACTCCGCTGTGGAGATGGTCGATGAGCGATCTCTGCAACAGTCCGCTACTAGTCGATGTCCGCATCCCACACCGCCCGCGCCACCTCCACGGCATCAATCTGAACGTGGTCCAGGCAGCCCAGCGGTAAATGTGCGCCAGGAGCGAGCCCGAGCACACGACGCGACTCCATCGTGAGCATGTGCGGGTACTGATCTCGCAGTGAAGCTACTTGCTGGCTACGAGAGGGTCGAGAGGGCGGTCTCCATCCCCGAGCTCGTAGAAATCGAACGTTCAATGCTGCAGGTCCAGCAATATTTGTATGTAGATGATGCACTCGATGCCCGGCTCCTGTTGGCGTCGATCTTCAGGCGCACGGTGCTCCGGGCAGAGAACACTCGGTCACGATGCTGGTCTTTATCAAGAGAATCATTTTTTTCTAAACGTCCTCCCAGCGCGCGCAGTCTCATTATAACACTAGTTCTGGTTGGAACCGCGCTCAAATCTAATGCTTCGCCTCGTTTGGCGTCGAGCCAATACCTGCGGAAGCGGCTGCAGATCACTGCAGAGGAAGAAGGACTCGCGGCTGTGTTCCTGCCTGCAAAGTATTGCACCGACAACGGCGCGATGATCGCGTGAACTGGCATGGAGCGGTACAAACTTGGCTACCGAAGCGACGCTACTTCGGCGCGGAACCATCCGCAATGGCCGCTGGAGACGCTCGATCCCCTCATGGCAGAGGAGGTGCAGGAGACAGTATAAGGAACTCGATCAGGTGCTGGCATCACCACCCTCGCATGATTAAGTCGTGACTTACGAGACGTTAGAATCGAGATTCTCGCTCGTTATGGACTTTTTGACAGGAGGTGCCGCCGGATTTGCGTCTGTGTCGCCTGCAGCTCGTGTAGCTCAGCCAAGATCAGCTCCATGTCGCCTTCAGCGCCTGTGAGCCTGCGTGGTTTAGCATTCGCGTTGTTGTTGCTTGAGCCTAGCGATGTGAGGCTATGTCGTCTTGATTGCCGCGGTGGCTTCCCATGCTCCTCGTCAGTTGCTGCCTTGCTGTCGTGATCCGTCTCAGTGCTGCCGACAAAGGTGCAGAGCTCGCGGTAGTCGATGAATCCGTCGCCGTTCGCGTCAAACTTCATGCACAGCATCTTCGCCTCGTTGTCGTTCACCCGGAAGCCGAGGTCGTCCAGTGCCAACAAGAAGTCGGCGGCCGACAGCGCCCCATGCCCCGTGTGGTCGTAGCGATAGAACAGCATCTTGACCTCCCGGTCGGACCGGCCGCGGCGCTTCTGTGTCCATCGCTTGAGGAACGCGCGGCGATTGAAGAAACCCCACAGCAGCTCGCCGTAGTCGATTTCGCCGCTGCGGTTCGGGTCAAAGTGCCGGAAGAACGCCTCGCTCTGCTCGTCTGTGAACGTCGTCGCGCAACGCTCACGCATGAGCCGCAAGAACTCGGCGTAGCTGAGCGCGCCCGTTCTGTCGCAGTCGTAAAGACGAAAGAGCTCTAGCGCGTTGCCGCTGTCCAGAAGCGACCGTTGGATCTTCTTCATCGCGCTCTCGAAGTCGCTCTCGGCGGCGACCTTGCCCGCTTCGGACGCGCTGTGGCGGCGGCCTTGCAGGTCGTACACCGTTCGCGCCGACAGCGACGGTTGTGAGCTGCACAGGTCCAGTTCGCGCTGCGAAAGCGGCCCTGGCCTGATCACCGCGCCCTTCCTCCACTTGCCAGTGCGTCCAATAGCGACGCGCATGCATTGCGCGAGTTGCTCCTGCTCCCGCCGAGACGCGATCTTGGTCTGCTTTACCTGCGCGTCCACATCCAGCAGGATGGAATGGTACTCGAGGGTGTCGGCAATCAGTTGCTTGACGCTTTCGGCATCTCTCCGTCGTTGCCGGCTTCTCTCGACCTGCTTCCTCCCGCGCTCAAGCAGTTGCTGCGCTCTCAGCTCGGCGACTCGTTCGGCCTTCTCCTTCTCCAGCTTGGCCTTCTCAATGTCGCGCTTGGACGCCGTGAGCTCCACCTCGAACCGCCGCCGGTCCTCCGTCCACTCGTTAGGCTCCTGGACGAGGCTCGACGAGCGACTTCGCAATCGCAACGCTGCAGGTTCAAGCGCAAAGGCGGACTTGCCAGACGGCGAGGGGATCCGATGGCGCTGCTTCCCTTTGCCTGATACGGATGAGACGTCTTCCGCACGCGCATCTTCGGCTGGGCGCGCATGTAGCGAGCGATCTTTGGCGAAGAACGATCGGCTACGAGCGTCTCCCTCCGAATATTTCTCTCCTTGAATGTGAACCTCGTGCCCTCGAGGTGTGATGGGGCCGCCGGATCTCTCCTGATCATCACCGTGATCTTGTGCGAAGGGATCCGATACATCTTGATCAGCTCCGTGCTCCTCTTCGGTGCCCAGTGCCTGACCTTTCACCATAGAACGGTGCTGGAACAGCGGCGAGGTCGGCACGAAAGACGCGGCCTCATAACCAGGCGGGCTCTCGTCGCTCTCATAAGTCGGCTGCGAGCCAATTGCAGTAGGGCGGCGGTCACCATCTCGAGTGTATCCATCGCGACCATCTCCTGTATCCTCGCCAGCTGCGTGCGGCGCGTCGGTGCGGGCAGAGGCGGGCCATTCGGCGCCAACGGGAAGTTGATCTGCTTCCTCGGCCGCAAGTTGCGCCTCGTCACCGACCAGCAGTGTCCAGTGATCACCCAGCGTGGCGTGCACCCCGTCATTGCGCGCCACGTCGCTGTGCGCAAGGAACATGCGCGCGAGCAGCCATTTGACGAGCTCTTCCCTGCGCGGGGGCGGAACTTTCCCGCCGCCCAGCAGCCAGCTCCGCACCGTTGCGTCTCGCTCCGCGTTCTCCCTCTGGACGGAGGATCCCAGCACATCTGTGGGCGCTCCAAAAATGCACATGTTCGCACTGTTAGCGCCGCCTGGGAGCGCCCCCTCGAACGCACGCGCCAATTGCCGCTTGGAGAACGCGCGAGCCGCGTAGACTGGTCGCTGCGCGTCATGTAGGAAGCACTCGGCCTCGAACGCGAGCGCGTACTCGGGCCGCGACCGCTCGTGCACCGCTACGTTGGCGCGCACGAAGCGCTGGCGCTTGGGATCCCGCGCCGGCGGGGCCAGCGGCAACGGCACCGCCTTGTGCACCCATCCCGAGAGCTGCGGAGGCGGCGGCAGCTGCGCCGCGCGGGGCATCCGGGCAAGAGAAAGAGAGAGGTGGATGGATGGGTCGCGCCCCCTTGGGACCTGCAAATGGCTTGGTGGTTGGCTCCTGAAGCGGGATAAGACGGGAGTCATCATCGTCATCATCTCTTGGTTGGGCGAGTTGAATGAAGACGCGCACGTCTCATAAAAATAGATGGATACCTACCGCAATCGGCAACTGCTGACAGTTTTATCCGGACAAGTCAAGAGGATCGCATTCAACTAACTGAGTTCCGTTTCCGGAGATATGTATAGTGAGAGTAATGGTTGCGTATACTTGTGTTTCCTTGTGAGCAGCGGTTTTCCACTTGTTCATTCACTCCGACAACGAACAGTATACATGGCGTTTCGCTTGGAGATTGTATGATTCGTACCGGCATCTGGTCGCGTCACGACCGAAGAACAAGAAAAGCGCAGACGCCAGGAGCGACTGGGCCAGTTTCTCGCGCGTAATCAGGACACCCCACCGCCTCTCTTTAGTGGCATTCTCAACCCAAATCCAAGGTGGAAGATCGCCAATGTCGCTCACTATTTTACAGAGAAATGACTCGACTACTTCAACTGATCCCTTCGCTCAAATGTCGTTAAAGCCAGGTTCAAAAGATTCGACACCACAGATTGCCTTGTCTCCACCTCTTCTAGCCCAGACTCATCCATCTAAAATGGCCGCGAACGGCAGCGGCATAATCGCTTTCGCCCCGCTCCACCCAGGGCGCTACCCCTCCGCTCGCTTTACAGATCCGTAGAGCGAACCCAGAAGAGATGCGTGGGCTCCTCCTCGTGTCCTGGCTGCTCCTGGCGGCCCTGGCCGTGGCCATCGGCCCTGTAGCGGGCGAGCCCAAGACGCGGCCGGTGCTGCTGCTGCCTGGCTTCGCGTCCTCGCAGCTCCAGGCGTGGAGGCACAGCCGCTGCGAGACCGGGTTCCGCAAGAACCTGTACCGCGACGTCAACATCGGTGACCGTAAGTCCCGGCGTGGTTTCTATCCGCAGGTACACTGTAAACGCCGCTTACCTATGGAAATTCAACACGTGGCAGGCTTGTGGATCGACATCGGGCGCGTGCTGGCGCAGAGCGACTGCTGGATCAGCTGCATGAAGCTCGACATCACCAGCCAGAACGAGACCCACTGCAAGCTCCGGTGCGTCCCCAGCGTGGTCTCAAGAGGCCTCAGAGGCGACGAAGCTAACGATGTTATTGATGCCGACAGCGCGCCGGAGGGACTGGACGCCATCTCGGAGCTCGACCCGGGGCTCGTCACCGGCCCGCTGTCCACCGTCTGGGGCAGCATGATCAAGGACCTCGTGCAGCACTTCCACCTCGAGCCGGACCAGCTCATCGTCGCCTCGTACGACTGGCGGCTGCCGCCCTCCAAGCTCCAGGAGCGCGACCGCTACTTCTACACGCTCATGAAGAAGAGTAAGCTTATCGTTTTCTATATAACCTTGTCACAGTCAACACACTAACGGGCGGTGACGTTGAGCAGTCGAGTACACGGTGGAGCTGAACGGCGGCGACGCGCTCGTGGTGATCGCGCACTCGATGGGCAACAGCATGCTGCGCTACTTCCTGGCGTGGCTCAAGCTCGAGATCGGCGTCAATCACTGGCAGGAGTGGATCGACAAGCACATCGCCGCCTACTTCGCCGTCGGTGCTCCGCTGCTCGGGAGCGCCGAGGCCCTCGAGCTGCTCACGTCGGGCGTCACCAACGGCCTCCCAGTCAGCCAGAGCGCCATCCGACAGCTCGTTGTGTCCTTCGGTGAGTTCACTTGCTACACTCGCACTCGACGTTTGGTGACAGTAGAAGCTAACGACAGGTACTGTGGTCTTACCCCAGGTGCCATCGTGAGCTTCATGCCGATCTCGTCGGGCGAGCCGTCGGCCGCCGACAACGACATCCTGTTTACCGTGCGCTTCCACGAGCGCCTCCACGCGCACGGCGAGAGTGTGGACCGAGTCGTCAACTACACGAGCGCCGACATCGCGTCGGGCAAGCTGTTCCGCGACCTGGGCGCCCGCGACCCCGTCTTCCGCGACCTCGAGATCGTGCGGCGGCGGTTCTACGCGGAGGACCGCGTGCTCGACCACTTTGCGGCCTGGGAGCGGCCTCCCATCGCGTCCGTCTACTCCATCTACGGCGTCAACCTCCCGGTACGCTGGTCTTGCCGCTCCACTACCCGATACTGTACTAGCTTCTGACCGTGCCCTGATCATGACCACAGACGAGCTACAACTACCACTACCAGCACACGGTCACGTCTGACGACTGGTACATGTTGGAGTCGGCGCACGAGGAAGAGAACAACGCGCTGTGCGGCAAGATGGGAGACGGCACGGTCCCCTACCACTCCTTGTCGTGGGCGCACACGTGGCTCGGCAAGGCGGGGACGCCCGTGCACGTGACGCAGACTCCGCAGTCGGTCTACTTCTCGTCCGCCGACATTCGCCAGGTGTCCGCCATCCGGACGGCCACGACACACCACGCGCAGTACGCGCAAGCGCTGAACGGCAACTCGCTGTGCCTCGCGGACGACAGCGTCTACCGGGGCTGGTCGGGATCTGGGTCGGCAGCCAGCGGAGGCTTCTTCAACGGCCTCTTCGGCTCCTCAGCCGACGACCAGATCACCTTCTACGAGAGCACGGAGGAGGTCAACGGCGCCGTTCGCTCGGTAAGGCAGCTACGAGGCGTGGTGCTTGTCAATGACAACCGTATGACTGACTTTCGGGTCGACGGCTTGTTTGTACGAGCAGACAAGTGTGTGGGAGATCGACGGCGCGCGCCACCGCGAGATCCTGTCGAACGCGGCGTTCCTGCGCGAGCTGCGCATGGAGCTGCGCAACATTTTCAACGGCAAGACGACGGCCGACAAGGTTCGTTCCGAGTCTCAGTAAAGGCAGTAGTCGTGTGATGGAGGCGCTAACATGTGACCGGTGCCTTGTGCAGACCTCGCGGCCGCCCATGATCGACAGTGACTGCTACTGGAACTACCGGCAGGCGCGCTGCGAGTTCTCCGAGTTCTGCGAGTACCAGTACAACTTCGGCGACGTGACGCTGGACCAGTCGTGCCGCATGCGCGCGTCCAAGAAGCTGCCGGCGCCCATCCACTCGGGCGAGCTGTTCAACGCGGCCACGGCATCGTCGACGACCGGGAACGAGGACGTGTCCATGTCTCCTGCTGGCTCGTACTGCGCCGCCACGACGTGCTCGTCGTGCGCCGCCTACAACGAGTGCACGCCGCTCGACCCGCTCCCGCACTCGGAAGGGATGCCGCGCCCAGCCACGGCGCGAAAGTGAGGCGAAGCATTAGATTCGGGCGCGGTTCCAATCGGTAGTGTAGTGTTATAATGGGACCGGAGAACGTAGGAGTATGATAAATTTTAATAAAGAGCAGCACCATGATCGGGTGTTCTCTGCCTGGTCGCAGACAGAGCGTTCCCAGCGTGAGCGTCCCCAACGGAACCACAGACGCTGGCCTCACCGGAATCGCACACAACACCAGGCTCTCACTCACTCCACAGCACGGTGTCTAGCCGACGATGCCGACGACGAAGCTGAAGGAGCTCGTGCGCGCTGTGGAACGAGTCGATCGCGACGCCTTAATAACGACTGCTGCCGCCGCAACGACCGCTGCGAAAGCTGCTGTGAAGGCTGGTTCTACTACTGCAAGTGCAGTTGCTACTGCTGCTGCTGACGACGAGGAAGGCTTGGCGGCGACCGTGGTGGCGGGAAACGTCCCGTTGGAGGTGTGGAACGCGTTCGCCGAGGACACTCCCGACAGCGACCGGCTGCCGAACGGCTTCTGCCTCCGGTCGATGATGTGGCACGACGGCGCCGTCTCCATCGTCGAGTTTCCGTTGGGTTCTGACCACGGAGTAGCACTGTCAGAAGCCCGCTACCGAGTAACGACAGTCTTTGTCGCTGGGTCTTAGACGTCGGTGGCGCGCCGATGGTCACCCCAGGCCACGCGACGTACGCAGCCGACGCTACCTTTCGTCTCTGCCGGGCGGTCGTTGGCGCCCGACCTCCCGCAATAACGGTGATCGTGGAAGTCATGCACAGCGAGACGTGGAGCACCGTGCGCCCGAAGATCGACGTCTACAGGAACCGCCCGGGCGTCGAGTACATCCTCTGCATCAAGATGTCGCTGGACCTGCAGCACTGGACGTACGAGTTCTACGACCTCGGAGACGACAGCCATCCTCCCAGCCCTCCGGTCGGTCAACCAGCACCGCGCCACGGGTTTTATTGGTCCACGGAGCGAGACCAGTATCCGCACGTGCTCACGATGGAGTCGCGTCGCGTGCTTGGACTCGCTCCAGGAGCGAACTTACCGCAGGGGTGCCCGGACCACGTTCAGATCGACGTCGTGAAGGTGGCGCAGAGGGTGTGGGATGAGGATTCCGACAAGTAGCGGACTGTTGCAGCGATTGCTCGTCGATCTTTTAGCGGAGTGAGTACATTTAGGTAAATCTGCCACAAGCAACGCACCGTGACAACGTTCCGCCATGTCTTCGCACTTGAATGAGCTGCGGTATCACCAACGGTAGAAACACGAGGATACGCGCTTGATACGGTCCGCGAGCGTCGCCGACTTACTGGAGCAGCGCGTCGGCGTGGAAGTTGGCGTGCTCCTCGACGAACGTGGCGATGAGGTAGTAGCCGTGGTCGTGCAGTATCCGTAAGCGTTTTGCGCATGCGAAAACGAGGAGGGTCCGCACAAGAATCCTACAAAATTACAAATATAACACGCAAAGCAAAACATATTCACTATATTCGGAGACAGAGACAATACCGCAAATTATCGATATACCGGTTCGATACCGGTATGATTGCGACCTAACCCTACAAAAGAGCACCTACCCTACCAAATTAGCCATCGCCTACGGTACGTAACATTAATCTTAACAATCCCTACTGTACATGCATTACAATTACCCTATCCTTAATATATTTGACGTGCTTTACGGTAAAATGTAACTACAGTGGGAGTTGGCAAATTTGTTGATATACAGTACCATTTGTTTAATTTGTTGCGGGTTAGGTACTAGAAATACCGGTACAATACCGGTATGCTGGTACAGTTAAGACTCCTATACTTTGAAACTACTGTTTGGCTTGTATAACGGATTTTTCCAAATAAAGTACCGTGACCGATTAGAATACCGTCACCCAAATTGAGCAAATCTTCAAGTCAACTGAGAATAGAAGACCATTCCAAATAGAACACCATGATTTAAACGCTTCACAACCACGAGATGGATGTGGCGCGGGGAGTGCTGCCGTCGGCAGCTCACGCTCACGACCGCAC
>JAADYG010000966.1:0-10825 GCA_023338115.1 Phytopythium boreale | reverse complement strand
GTCCGACGCGGTCGTCCGATACACGCGCATCGACGGACGACTGATGTCGACGATGGCGCGCGAGATGGTAACCAAGCCAGCATTGCAGCGTTTCCAAGGGGCATCCCCCGCGCCACACCCTGGCAGCGGAGGCGCTGCAATGCAATCTCTCATCTAGTGCCGTTCGCGGCACGCCCCCATGGACGACGACTGAAATGGCCTCCCTGATTGATTAGACTGAATTGGTCAACCATTACGGCTGTAACACCCTTCGCGCCCATTACCTCTGCGACTTTGAAAAGGGAGGACATATCGAAGTAGAGACCTGCGTTGGAGTTGACGACGATGAGTAAACCAGTCGGTATCCAAGAGTCAACAACAAACAGCTCCAACATATGATCCAGTTGCTCGATCGCGCTTGTCAATACCGGAATCTCGATTGTAAGACCGAGCAGAGACCGGACCACATCGACCAAACTGGTGTTCTTCCCCTCGTCTGGGACAATGTCAAACGTTTGCAGACGATTGAGGGCGTCACTACTTGGATGAATTGGTGTGGTCGCGTGAAGCACGCACTGCTTTAACTCCGTGTTCAGATTGCGAATCAGGCTGACATGCTCGTTCGATAGATGAGGCAGCATGATCTCAAGACACTTCGTGCCGATCGCAATGAAATATCTGGTGTCCTCGTTCGTGTCTATCTGAGTAGCGATGCCTTGTTGGCGCATGCATATGAAAGTGATTTCTATCAGTTCGGTAAAGTCAGTGCTGACACTGATCGCTTCGCGCAAGTGCGCGTGGAACTCTTCCACCTGGCCGTCGATAGACGTGTGTATTTGAGAGTACAGATTGGCGAGACGGCCGGGTATCTGCGCAGTCGACTCTCTCTCCATTTGACTAATATCGAACGGACAATCGAGCGAGTCGACGATAACCTTGAGACGGTCAAGGGCGATCTTCTGTGAGGTGTATGACTCATAGAATTTGGCGAGGGTTTGCGCAGCTGGGTCTTTCGGCTTGCGGTCTGAAATCGTGTGGAAATATACGTCGGGCCGGTGCAGTCTTAAGGTCGCGGAGCAGAAGTCATTGTACTGGGCGACCAGCGTTTCGCACTCGTCAAACAGCGGAGAGGTTGCTTGCATTGTATACATTACTGACGCAAAGTTGGAGCAGCAGCAACAATAGCAGCTGCGGTGATGTCAGCGGTTGTGATGGGGAGTGCGACAGCGGCCGGTTTGCTCGCAACGGAAGATGCTATGTTGTTGTTTGGCTGTCCTACAACGAATATTCCACTTCTTACTTTTGTGGTTGTCGTCTCTGAATGCCTTGATCTCGTCCGCCGTCGAGTCAGCACCGCCGTTCCCGATACAATAATCGGTCTCCACATTGATGATGCGGTGGCCAGTCCTGTCAAGTGCAATAATCCACTTGTCAGAGTTTTAACACTTGCGCAGATCTGACTGATGCGATGCAGAATGGAAAGTGAATTATCAGTTCCCAAATCAACTCGACCTACTGTACGGTTGTGTCTGACGCAATGGTTCAACTCGATCTAGAATCTTCGGTTCCAGAACCTTCCACGACCAACACTCTTGGTCATCAAGTTGCCTTTGTATGTGACACGCGAGTAAGTCAAGTGAATAACGTAACCGACCTGTTCAGTGTACAACAAGAATCAGGTATAATGGTGAAATCGGGGACTAGACGAACCGAATGATCTAGATGCGCTTGGAGGCGGTAGCCTGTCCCTTTCATTGCGAGCACTTGAGTAACCGGACTGTAGGTCCAAATAAATTTTCTACCTTTAATGGAGGAGAGTGGACCCGCGTCCAATGTAAGCTCTTGTACAGGCACTCTACTCAATCTCTGTCTCTGCTCGACCGACCTAAAGAACGCTTTCGAAGCATTGCCGGCGTATTGGTTGCCATAAATCACGATGCCGACTGGCACCACAAAAGTCCGATACTTGCCAACTTGTTGAATGTCAGGCTTAAAATAGGACGCGCCAGAATCATCGTCAACTAGCAGCCGCTCTGTGAATGAAGAACGCCGGCCACAGTTTGCGATCCACAGTTTGTACGAAAGCAGCATGATAACAAGCACCAGGAATATAATAATCGCCACCATACGGGTAAAGCGTTCATCCCCTGTGAGGGGTGAGGCCATGTTGTCCATGAATGGTATGTATCTGTTGTCCATGGCTGCTGTCTATAGAGTAGGGCGGAAATTTGTAAAAAAAATGAATCGTAGCCTACAGGGTCACCCTCTTTGGCTTCCGCGCGGGCTTCCTCGCTCTCTTTTCGAATTCTGGGATGGTTGGATCTTCGGGCATCTCCCCAATACTGTTGTCCTTGATCATTTGTTCGATTTCTTCTAAATCCAACGTGACGCCTTCGTCCTCTTCCTCGTCCTCGTCCTTCTCCTCTCCTTTCCCCTCTTCCTCTTCCTCTTCCTCTTCCTCTGTCTCTGCCTCCTTCTCCTCCTCAATTTCCGCGTTGTGGAAGGCGACGCGTTTACTCCTGTGTTCCTCCTCGTCGTCGGAGCTGTATTCGTACTTGGACATGTCCTCGGACGCGATGAGTTGCGCTGGGTTAACGGCCTCTCGCTTCCTCTCCGCCTCGATCAGTGCTGATTCAGTGACGACTGGTACATTGCTGGCCTTTGGCTTTCCGATACTTGGTGAAGTACTTCCAAAGCACGTACACTACCACAAGAACGCAACCGATGAGCATCACTGGGATGAGATATGGCTTCAACCGCGCGACTAGCGAAACATCGACCAAACTGTTCGCGTCGTTGACAGTGCCGGTGGCGGGTCGAGCTGTGTTCGTGTTATTGTTGTTGATCAAGGAGGCGGCGATGGACTTATCCCACATGCGTGGCGCGTCTTCAATATGCGCGGGTGTATCCATACTGAACCCTATATGATATTACAGATTTCACTCACAATGTCAACCCCTAGAATAGCTCCATGCCGCACGGCCGAGTGGGGAGCGCGGCCGCAACAATGAACACGTTGAGCGTGGCGTTCAGTCCGTCGATTTCTCGCATTCACCTCTCCCTTCCGAGAGATCTCGCTGCAGAGCCTTCTAATATCTTGCAGGTCGCATATCGTGAGCTTGTTTCGCAACAGCTTCTGCTCCACGTCGGCCACGCGAATGAATGTGTTGATGGAATAGAGACGGAGCATCGCGCCAAGGCTCAAAAGCGCGATGCAGCGCGCCTGTAGTGACTCTGGCAGAACAATAGGCCCTCGATGCATGAAACCTATACTGTATCGGATTCTTTCTGCTTTGTACACTTACACCTCGTGCACAATTATTTTTTACTCTATCTCTAGCGCGAAATGGTGTAAAATAAGTTGACTCGCACTGGCTGCATTAATGTTGCTTTGAAAGGTGACTACACGGGATGTACGGCCTGAGATAGATCTCCCTCGTTGGGATGTCGAAAGTACGATGTCCGGCCATCGCAGCGACTGGGTGACGGTCGGCCTTCACCATTCGGAGAACCGGACTTGGAGTTCCTGCGTGTACTAAAGTTCGTGCACCAGGATGGATTGCAACTTACCGAGGACCTCGACGGCTGTCGGGCGTTTGTTCGGCTGAACCGACACGCAGGAAACACCAAGCGCCACAATCGAGTTCAACTCACCCGATGAGAACTCGACACGCAGCTGATCTAGCGCCACCTTCTGAAGGATAGCCGAATCATTGAGACCGCTCTCCTTGGCATGCGAGTACGGCAGCGTGTGCAGATCTAGCTCCGACAGCATCACGCCAAAAGAGAACACGTCGGCCTTGCCGTCGTAACGCTCGCCCAGCATTACCTCGGGCGCCATCCATAAAGACGTTCCCACGCCAACCGTCATAGTGCCGCACGCGCGCCCCCGTGTGATGCCAAAGTCTGTGAGCTTGAAAAGCATCCATACAAGCTAGACGTGCGTGGACGCTGGGCATTAGGAATTGGCTGCTCGATGAAGGATTGGCTGGATCTTTCTCTGATTTTAGAAGTGGCCGATGCGGTGGGTGTAAGATCTTTCCCTGGTTTCAAAAGTGGCCGATGCAGTGGGTGCGGTGGGTGTAAGATCTTTCCCTGGTTTCAAAAGTGGCCGATGCAGTGGGTGCGGTGGGTGTAAGATCTTTCTCTGATTTCAAAAGTGGCCGATGCAGTGGGTGCGGTGGGTGCGGCGGGTATGGCGATGCAGGCTAGAAGAGAACCACAGTTTTGATTTGGACGTGGAGCAAGCTGATGGAGAACAAGGACAAGCTAGTAACGGCTGCGACGACAGGCGACCTCGCGTTGGTCAAGGAACTGGTTCAGGGCGGCGCGGACGTCAATGCCAAGGACAACGGTGGCTTCACTGCACTGATGAAGGCTGCTTGGCGCGGTCATCTGGATGTGGTGCAATATCTCGTCGAGCAAGGCACGGACGTCAATACCAAAGGCAACAATGGTGACTGGACTACGCTGGTGTGTGCTGCTGAGGGGGGTCATCTGGATGTGGCGCGATACCTCGTCGATCGAGGCGCGGACGTCAATGCCAAGAGCAAGGGTGGCTGGACTGCGCTGATCGGGGCTGCTAACTGCGGTCATCTGGATGTGGTGCGCTATCTCGTCGAGCAAGTCGCGGACGTCAATTCCAAGGACAACGGTGGCTTCACTGCACTGATGAAGGCTGCTTCGCGCGGTCATCTGGATGTGGTGCGCTATCTCGTCCAGCAAGGCGCGGACAAAGAGGCTAAAGACAAGAATGGAGACACTGCGCTGATGAAGGCTGTTGGTGAGGGTCATCCGGATGTGGCGCGGTATCTCGTCGAGCAAGGCGCGGGCAAAGAGACCAAGAATGGATTTGGCATGACTGCGCTGATCCGGGCTGCTTTACAAGGTCAGCTGAAAGGGGTGCAGTATCTCGTTGATGCCGGCGCGGACAAAGAGGCCAAAGACTGGCTAGGACACACTGCGCTGATACCGGCTGCTTATCAGGGTTATCTGGATGTGGTGCAGTATTTGGTCGAGCAAGGCGCGAGCAAAGAGGCCAAGAACATCGATGGCATCAATGCACTGATGGGGGCTGCTAAGAAGGGTCATCTGGATGTGGCGCGGTATCTCGTCGAGCAAGGCGTGGACGTCAATGCCAAGGACAAGGATGGCAATACTGCGCTTGGTCTACTCATGAGCGAGGAAACCGGGGAAAAGGTCATTCTTCCAGTCGCGAAGCTGTTGCTTGAGAACGGAGTGCCTCCTCTTCAATCAAACAATCAAGGCGAGTCGGCGATATCAATCGCCAGAACGAAGGGGTTCCACGATGTCGTCAATCTATTCGAGGAATATGCAGCCAAGCCGCGGCGACCGATCGTTTTTCATGACGAGCCCGAGGAAAAGAACCCGAGCTGGCTCATTTCACCGGAATCAGTCATTCGCGAGCGTTACCCATTTGCAACCGGCAGTTTTGGTGAAGTGTATCATGCGCAGTGGTCGCACATCGAGGTTGTCCAGAAGGAGATCAGAATCCAGTCGGAAGCAGAGATGTCGACTTTTCGACGAGAAGTCAGGCTGTGGGCGACGCTGCGTCACAAAAACGTGGTTCCGTTTTACGGTGCCAATCATCTCGAGCCGCCTTACTTCACTGTTTCAAGCTTCGCTTCGAACGGGACGTTGCGCAAGTATCTCTTACGCGAGAAAGAAGAGCACAGGCGGACAGTTGTATGGAGGAAGCTGTTGCAGGTGGCTGCGGGGCTGAATCACCTTCATGAAAAGGGTATCGTCCACGGAGACCTGAAAGGCGACAACATTCTCGTGGGTGAAGACGGCACCGCGATGTTGACGGACTTTGGCCTCAGTTTCCTCGACACTGGTTCACGACCGCTGGTCGAGAGATTGGGTGCGATGCAGTGGCGCGCTCCGGAGTACGCAACCGGGACACTGACAAGGCCATCGTTCGCGTCGGACGTGTATTCTCTGGGGATGTGCATCATCGAGGCTGTGAAAGGCGAGGCTCCATGGGGCGCGTGGTATGATTCCGAGACGTTACGACAGTTTCTCCGACGTGGGGAAATCCAGGTAGAAAAGCCGGGAGAAATGACGAGCAAGCAGTGGGAGTTGGTGAGCCGTATGATCGCGTTTGATCGCGTTGATCGACCCGTTCTAGCTGAGGTACTCCCTGCGCTGACGGAGTTTGCTCTCGATGAAGAGATGGCCGAGAGCTTCAGGTCGTAGGACGGAGTCAAAGTTGAATTGGGCGATGCAATGTTCTCTCTATTTTTAATTGATTGTTGGTAAAGCTCGATCGCCCGGTTCCAGTTTGAAAAAAAATTGTACATTTAGTCACATCACCTCTTCCAGATCTCTCAATCTAGAGCTCGTCTAATGCAGCGAATGCCGGTCGGATTCATCATGGTTCATATGTGGACGCTGTTAACCCACGGACATTAGTCGGGCTAATCAGACGTGACAGTTGCAAGAATAGATAGGATCTAGTTGCTCGATAAAGGTCTAACTAGATCTTTCTCTGATTTCGAAGGTGAGCGATGCGGTTGGTTTGGTTGTGAATACTGGTGGTGAGGATCGTTGCAAGATTAAGTGGACAGTTGGTACAAAAGTTGTAGGTGCAAATCACCCCACGACAGTGAAAAGATTGCCAGTCGCCAATCTTCCTCGTTCCGCGCAGACGATGGCTACGGATCTGCTCGACCTCGCCGTTCCCGGGCTTGGCTCTGCGCTTGCCCTGCTCAACCAACTCTATACCAAGCACAGCCAGTTGAAAGAAGGCAAAGAACTGTGTATCAATCTGCACTAGCGCTTGGAGGATTTCGCTAATGAGCTGAAGAAGATAGCGCCCGACACGCTTCAAGCGGAAGATCTGCTGCCGCGCCTTCAGGCCTTGATCAAGGAGTATTCAGAGACGGTCACGAAGTATGCCAGAAAGTCCAACTTTGTCAAGCGTGTGATGAGGGGGCAGAAGTTCGCGGAGGAGATCAAGGTCTACAACGAGCGCTTGGACAACATGATTGCCATGATCTCGGTGAATCAGACGGTGACCCTAGTGGAATGGCGCACCCAGTACGAGCAAGACACAGTGAATATGATCAGCGAGCTCACAGACATGCGCATGCTGCAACAGAAGATCTGGATGGCTATCAAAGAATTGCGCACTCAGATTGAAGATACAGTGCTGTTGGTGAAGCGCGAGATGCGAGACGTTTCCGACGATTTCGACCAGGAGGCTACATCGCAGCCGCTCGATCCAGTTTTGCGCAGCATCGTCAACATTGCTGAGCAGAAATTCCTCAAGGGAAAGGTGGTGAAGGACCCTTTTACCTAACTGATTGCTGCCGACGAGGTTACGACATCTGATGAGCCGATCGACTAAAGAAAATTGACCAAGATCTTCGTTGGAAAGTGGCAAGGTATTTGGGTGGCTGTCAAGAAGTGTCCCGTTATCGGCGAAAATCCAGTGTTCGACAAGCACCTTAAGGTCTGGCGCACTCTGCAGCACCTTCATGTGGCTCAGCACTATGGCGCTGGGTCAGACGGCGGCGCGCCGTTCTTTGTCTACGAGTACGCCAGTCTCCAGAACCTTGACCGATGTTGGGATCAGTTGCCGCAAAAGGAACTGTGGCGTCTTCTTCACCAAGCGGCCTTGGGACTTTTGTATTTGCACAAGAAGCACATCGTCTATGGCAACTTTAGTATCTCGAAGCTCTTGGTGATTGACCAAGGCATCGTGAAGCTCTTCGGATTCGGAGCGTCTTACTTTCGGGAGAACGACAAGTGCAACAGTATTACGCCAATTACGCGTGAGGATTTCTCTGCACCTGAGTGCATTGGTCCAGATGGTATCCGCCACAGCCCCCGTTTCGAGTCGGACGTGTACTCGTCCGGCCTCACGATCATCGAAGCGATTTCTAAGAATGACCCATTTTTCAGCGTCCAGCGGGAAGACATTTCCATGATGAAGCGGGACGAACAGCTGCCTCAACCGCAAACCATGAGCTGTGAAGCTTGGAATCTCGTGAAGAAGATTTGTCTGCGCGATCCGAGCCAACGCGTCTCGCTTGCATACGTGACTGAGCAACTAGGACGCTTTGTCTGAATCGGTGCGCAATATCGCTTCGATGGCGAGCCACCACTACTATCGATGATTTCACTTTGCTGCCTGTGTGCACAATAGCTCTCTGTTCTTGCTGGTTTTTGATTTTGGATTTCGTTGCTTTGGCGCTCCTCTCACCATTTGACTAGGAATTGCTAACGTGGACGGTTTGCACTGTGTCATTGACACCAATCTTGGGGCAATCTTAATGAAACTCAAAACTCTCACTGTTTTTAGCAAATGAGCAAAAAAAACTTGTGTCCACAAGTGCCTTGATGCAGCAATGCGTTGATGAAGCACATAGCGATTACTTCCTCGGGCAGCCCACTGTCTTCTCGGGAATTTGCTCGAGACAATCCTTCACCGATCGAATCAACGCAGACAGACGCTCCTCGAATGCATCTGGGTCAGCTTTCAGCTTGCCACCCTTCGTCAACGAAAACACAGACTTGTGATGCACGCCATCTCGAGAAAACGCATCCGGATTCAGTCGAATGAATACCAACGGACGATGGGCCACATCCAGGCTAAGCTCCATCGTACGCCTGTTCTCGCACAACGCGTCGTAGCCACGGTGCTTTTGCTCATCGATCTCAATGATCAACACGTGTGTGACGCAATCGATCAGACTATCCGGACGACGTCGCGAACAACCGTCTGCAACGGGCCTGTCACGAACGAGCTCAAGAAAGATCTCCTGAAGTGGGACCATGAACGCGTGCTCCTTCGTCTTCATGTTGCGAATGCGAGACGCATCAGGGTGCAGGTACGCATGGCATTCAGCGCAGTTGGGCTTGTACTTTCGATTCATTGCCACAAGTCCATACAACCCACACAACGGGTTGACGATGTCCTTCATGACAGCTGTCGCGTACTGCTTGCACCGGGATGGTCTTGCGTCAGTCGGGAGACCGTAGCTTGGACAAGTTTTACATCCATCCACACCGCATCTCAGACTGACGATATTCTCCATGTCACCTGTCGCATGCTGCTTGCACCGGGATGGTCTCGCGTCCGTCGGAAGGCCGAACGCTGCCGAACGCCGACATTCCTCGCAAAGTCCCGCGCGTCGATAGATACTGACTCTCGCCATTGCTTCGACTAAGTCGTCTGCCATTGCTGTCACCGCTAGTGTGTGGATGCTTGGATGAAGATAGAGCCCCGCTGATCGTCCTTTCGGTATGCGAATGACTGCATTGTTGATAGAAGCAATCGCTGCTCGACCTTGATCCGTCGATGTCCAATGCTCGATGAATGTCACGATGTCGATGTCGTCTTTCGTGATCTTGAAGTAGCCATGATGAGCTGGCGGCGCCATGGAGTGGAAGAGTCGTTGTTAACAATTTTTTTAGAAAGTGTCTCTCTCACTTACAAAAAAATAAACATGGAGTCAACCGCAAGAGAGCAGTTGTGGGTCGGTGGTGGAGAGGGACGTACGATCCGATCAGCCGAGCCAGATCGTCCGGAAGGTCACATGCCAGCGTCATGATCGCAACGCCGGATGTTGTCGCACATGTAGATCCTGCCCAAGCTCGACATCTCACGGATGAACGAGGCGGAGAGAGCCTGACACTGGCAGATCATGATCCAATCCAAACGGTCGGCAAACTCCCGCATCGGCTCAGAAGTCAGACGCAGGCGCATAGTTATAACCCACATCCAATTGCGGTCAGCAAACTCCCGGACCAGATCAAGCGTTAGAACCTGGCGCTTGCTAATCCCATACCAGTCCACCCAATCCGCGAACTCTTGCATCAACTCAAACTAATCGCCTTCCAGTCAAGCCAAGCCACAAACTCCCGCATCAGCTCGGGAGTCAGGCGAGCAGATAGTTCCCGGATCTTTCGAGTGAACGCAGGTGGAGACAAATTGCTCAGTTCGGACCACACCATGTACATTTGTAGTCACGGAGTCACACGCAACACGAGTAAAAGAAACCGCGGCGTTGGTAGAGTTCATCACGCTGTTTGCACTTGGCGCTGGTAGAGTCCCTGAGCGGTCAGGATCCAATGCGCATGATCGAGTAGTTGCTGCGCCGCCTCGAACACTTCCGCAAGCCGCTTCAGTCCTCGGTGCGAGAACATAAACGAGATGCCACCATGGTCGTGAAACAGCGCAACGTCTTCCACTGTCATGTTCATCGTCTTGGTCATGAACTCGAATGCTTCCGTTTGGTTTGGGAACGGCAACACCCCCGACGCGATGAGCGTTGCTCCGTCGATGACGCGCATATCTGGGAACTGGATGCTGGCGAGGACAAACTTCAACATATCGAAGTTCTGCTTGAATATCCCAGTGGAAACGACCGCCGCGCACAAGGCACAGAAGTTGATTGGAGTCAGTTCTTTGTTGGAAGCGGCGAGCTGGTTCGCGAAATCAATGTAGTCGGTATTCATTCTGTAAGGATCGCGGAGCACGCGCGTCCTCCTTGTCGTATAGTCGTCGTTGGTTGATGTCCGATGCAGTGCGTTCGCAGTAGGCAACGCGTCTACTGCAGGAAGATCCGAGCCCACCACTCGAGACCCACCCTCGTGTTTCTCACTTTCCTGTTCGTACGCTCACGCTATCCACCAATACCTCGCAACGCAAATGCACTCGCACGCTGGAACCCGAATAGGAGAACCCAATGCCCAGCGGCACTGTCGATCAGCACAACCCCGAGCCAAATGCCCGTGGATCGGCACGAGATGGCCCCGAGCACTCGAGCTCACGGCAGGCCACGGTTCGCACGAGAGTCCGCACCAAGGATCTCGC
>JAADYG010000965.1:0-10861 GCA_023338115.1 Phytopythium boreale | reverse complement strand
TTTGCGTGCGAAAAAAAACTGCGCCATTCGATAAAGCACGATTAGACAGGCTCTTGGGGTTGTTTTTAGCGTCGCAACGTTCTTATTGGTGGATAAATCTGCGAAAAACACGATCACTTATACTTATGGCCAGCACTTTAGAATTTTCGAACTAGTCAACTTTTCAGCCAATCATGAGCGGTTATGAGAGCATTTCTATCTAATCTCAGCATACTAACAGAAGTACAGTATGATCTCTATAAATTAGTACGCCGCCGCCCCATTCATTCCGTCGGCCATCAAAGCGCATTGAGCAACTCGCCACTATTTCTCGCACCTGCAGCTGATCCCAACGATGCCCGCGTCGGAGAAGTCGGAGAAGGAGCAGGGCGCGTCCGAGTACCAGAAGCAGAAGCAGGTCGTCAGCGACCTGCTCTCCAGCGCCGAGAGTGCGTGTCCCTCGCGCCTGCGACCGCTCTCTTCTTCCACAAGAACTGACGTTGTTGTCCGCTGTGTGCTGTTGGTTCCTACCTAGATGGCGACCTGGAGCTGCTGCAGAAGACGGTCGAGGCGATCCAGGTAATGGGCGTGACGGACGTGCAGGAGACGCTCAAGGACTTCAAGGACGCGCACAAGCGCACGGCGCTGCACTTCGCGGCGGCCAAGGGCCGGCGGAAGGTGGTCACGTGGATCCTGGACCGCGCGCCCGACTGCGTGGACCTGGTGGACGAGGAGGGCGCGTCGCCGCTGCTGTATGCGGCCAAGGAGAACGAGTTCTCGACCGTCCGGCTGCTGCTGGACTGCCTCGCGGACCCGAACGTGGCCATGAGCAACGGCACGACGGCGCTGCACGAGGCGGCCGCGAACGGCAGCATCCGCACGATCAAGCTGCTGGTGGAGCGCAAGGCGCAGATCGAGGCCACGACCAAGAACGGCACGGCGCTGCACTTCGCCGTCAGCGAGAACCGCGAGAAGACGGTGGCCGAGCTGATCAAGCTCGGCGCCAACGTGGACGCGACCAACTCGGGCGGCGTCACGCCGCTGATGCTGTGCTGCCTCATGAACAAGCCGGTGGTCGCGCGCGAACTGCTCGCGGCCAACGCGGACCTGTCCGTCAAGATCATGGGCGGCATCACAGCGCTGCACATGGCGGCCGAGACGGGCTTCAAGGAGCTGGTCGAGGCCTTCCTGGAGCTGCGCGCCGAGGACACGGCCGCGGCCGCCAACGCCGTGTCGGACGTCGGCTCGACGCCGCTGCAGCTCGCGGCCGGCATGGGCCACCACGAGATCGTCTCCCTGCTCAAGCCGATCACCAAGGGCTTCGAGGACGCCGACATCGACGAGCTGATGGCGACTGAGAAGGTCAAGATGGACGCGTTCTACGAGCACGCGGCGCAGAACAAGCTGCCGGAGCTCATGGCGCAGAAGGACAAGCTGACGCCCGAGGAGCAGGTCGAGGCCGAGAAGAAGGCGCTGCTGGAGGAGATCGGATCGGAGGAGGCAGTCGTGGCGCCAGAGGTCGTCGTCGTGGACGAGGCCACGCAGGCCCAGGCGACGGAGCTCAAGAACGAGGGCAACAAGGCGTACATAGCCAAAGACTACGCCAAGGCCGTGGAGGCGTACTCGAAGGCGCTGGAGCTGACGCCCGCCGACCCGGTGCTCTTCAGCAACCGCTGCGCGGCGTACCTGGGCGCGGGCGACGCCAAGAAGGCGCTGCACGACGTGCGCGTGTCCAAGAAGCTCAAGCCGCAGTGGGCCAAGGCGCTCTTCCGCGAGGGCCAGTGCCTCGAGTCGCTCGAGCTGTTCGAGGAGGCCGCGTGCGCCTTCTGGAGCGCCATCCAGCTCGCGCCCGACGACAAGCTGCTCAAGAAGCGCTTCCAGGCCTGCGTCGCGCGCGGCCGCTCCGACTTCCAGGCCAAGAAGGCCGAGAAGGAGGCGGGCGCGCCCTGAACGCGCCGGCTGCTGCATAGTTCGTACGTAGAGAACGCTCGAAGCGGACGCGTCGATCGCGGTGGAATGCGACCTCCATTATTTCGTTGCGCTTCATGAATCTGCATCCATTATTGTTGCCGCTCGAGCGTATCAAAAGAGAGCTTTCGGTTTATTGATCAACTCGTTCAGCTACCCCAAGGTGTCGCAGCAACTCGAGACGGAGGCGGTGCTATCCGCTGGATGCCCAGCACGAGTGGCTGGCTACTCGCTCCATCTCTGCTCGCGCTACCCTTTACAGCACCTTCTTGTTGAGCGCGCGCACCGTCTGGTGGATGACCTGGTCGACGATGCCGATGACGGTGAAGACGCCGCCGATGATGGCGCAGGCCGACGTGACGAAGTGGTAGAACGGCACCGAGTCCTCCGAGATGCGCACCGACATGGGCGACAGGTCGTACCGGAACATGACGGACGGTAGGTCCTCCGTCTCCAGGTACTCGTTCGAGTGCGCCGTGTACTTGTACACGTTGACGGCGTCGGCGTCCGAGCTGCCCACGTACGTGTTGGTCACCACCTTGATGTAGTGCACGTACGTGTGGTTCTTGTAGAAGGACGTAAACTCCTCGCCGTCCAGGCGGTGCGTGTACAGCTGCGTCTGCGCGCTCTGCGGGATGCGCGCCACCTCGCGGGGCGTCAGCGGCTCGCCGAACCACAGCTCGTTCACCGTGTGCGACGCGTTCACGAGCGACGAGTCCATCGAGTACGCCGGGTTGGCCAGGTGCACGTGGAAGTTGCCGGGCACGCGCTTCACGTACAGGTACCCGTAGAGGCGACAGCCCTCGGGCCCGGCGGCGCGCGCGATGGCCTTGCCCTGCTGCGCCGCCTCCTTCTTGTCCTGCTCGTGCAGCTGCTTCTTGCGCGCCTCGACTGCGTCCACCTCGCCGGCAAAGAGCTGCTTGAACTTCTCCGTGAAGGCCTCGACCGTGCGGTCGCCGTAGTACATCTCGACGGGCGACACGTCGCCGTCCTTGTAAAAGAGGATGGACGGGTAGGCGCGGATGAACTGCTTCATGCAGAGCTGCGGGTGCGCCTGACAGTCGACGGACGCGACGCGCATGCGCTGGCCGTAGTGCAGCGAGGGCAGCGTCTTGGCCACGCGCGTCCACACGGGCTCGAGCCGCTTGCACCAGATGCACCAGGGCGCGTAGAAGTCCACGGCCACGTAGTGGTGCTCCTTGAGGAACGGCTCGAACGTCTCATCGTCCAGCGCCGTCACCACCGCGTCCGACGGCGGCAGCTCGCCGTAGTCGTCGTCGTTGGCGTACACGGGCTGGAACTGCTCGTCGCTGGCGAGGCCGACGTGGCGGCCGCGGTGGTCCAGGCGGATCTTGTAGATGTTGCTCGTCATGTTGTGCTTGCGCGTGCCCGTCATGTCCGACACGTCGACCGTCGCGAACTCGCACGGCAGGTCCGGAACCGTGATGTTGAAATTGATGCGCATGGTCTGGTCCAGACCCTCGTCCATGACGATGTCGTACTTGTAGTCCACCGTCAGGTAGCTGTTGAACTCGAGGATGAACAGGATGAACATGATGAAGCAGCCCGCGATCGACAGGCTCACGCCCGGCAGCGTGCTCACCGTCAGGTCCTCCGGGATCTTCTTGTAGAAGTCCCACTTCTTCAGCACGTCCATGGCGCCCATGTTTCCGCCCGTAACGAGGCAACCGCTGCGCTTCTGACAGCCGGGAGACGCTCAACCGGTAGCTTACTGTGTCTGGATCGATCCGAGCCGCCCGCCGAGAGAAAAAGCGCGCGCTAAACCCCCGAGAACCACGTCCAAAGTGCGACCGACCCCCGTTGGATCGCGTCCGCCTTTTTGCCTGCTGCGTTTCCTTTTCTTACGTGGCGCTCTGGGAGGCGCGCGCACCCTCGCTCTTTCGGTCGGAGGATTACCCCTGTCTAATCCGATCATCGAGTTGGAAGGGGGTTACGCAGAGGACCGAGCGCGGATTGGAGAAAAAGCGGAGGGTAACCTGCTTCTGGAAGACTGGAACTTTTCGCGGCACTTCTGAAACTTTGCCGCAAGATACTTTGGTAATTTACCTGCGCTGACTCACTTCCAGTCAGGTCGGACGGCGACTGGAACCTCGCCAACACACATGGGATCCGATTAGATGGAAGTGATGGATGCGTATCCGTCCACGACCATGCGAATATCCGACGCCCCCCCCCCCATCTCGCCATGCTCTCGGTCGCAACGCCAATCCCATGGATCACCCACCCACCATCTTCACAATTTATAACACGCACTCGGGCAGTAATACACTGCCCGCCTTCCTTCTCTCGCCGTGCCGCGAACTACGTACGTACGTACTTACGAGACGAAGCCGAGGTCCATGGCGGCCTTGTCGGCCTGGTTGCAGATCTCGGGGTCGCCGCACAGGTTGCGCACGCTCGTGAGCTTCTCCGGGTCCTTGAGCTTGATCGCGAGCTGCAGCGCGTCGCCGTACATCTCGAGGTGGACGAGCGTCTCGAACTTTTCGTCCACAGACGTGATGCGCGCCGTGTACGCCTCGGCCTGCTGCTTCTCGCCTTGCTCCAGACACGCGATCGCGAATGCCTTGAAGCCACACGGCGGGTTCTTCTTCTCGTGCGAAAACTTCTGCAGCGCGTCCCACTGGCGGGTTTCGGCCAGCGCCTTGATCTTCACGCGGTAGAACCGCTTGTCCGGGACCTTGAACTTCTTGGAGAACGTCGCCGCGAGCGGCAGCAGCTTCGGCTCGTACTTGCTGTCCATGAGCATCGTCTTGATTGTGTCCGACACCGACATGCCCACAAACTGCCGCTTCTTGATGTTCTCGGGCTTCTCGTTCAGCTTGTTCTGCTCCTGCACCAGGTCAATCTGCTCCTCCGTCAGCTTGGCGCTCACGGGCATCTTGGCGTTCGTGAACTTGGTGACGGCTTCCTTGAGCGCATTTGTCTTCTCTTCCACGTCAGTTGACTTGAATGACAGCAGCAGATCATTCTCCGCGCTCGTCTGATCGTTCCAAAGCACAGGCTGGCGCGAGCTCTTGGTCGCCTTGTAGTACAGCAGCATCAGGTTCACCGCCTCACTGTACATCGGGTCGCGGTTCAGCACGTACTGGAACTCCTCCATGGACGGCAGCGTGCGCTCCAAATGGAACAGGGTCATGTAAATCAGGTCCGTGTTGTTCGACTCGAGCGACTTGCGCAGCGCCAGCTCAAACTCGCCCATCGAGAGCAGCAGCGGCACCTGGTCAGTCGCGTTTTCCTCGAGGTCGAGGAACATGGTCGCCAGACGGCGGCGGTTGACACGCTCGGCGCAGCTCGCAATGTCGGCGTACGACACGAGCGTCGCGTTCTTGAGCTTCTTCCGCACGAGCGCCACGAGCTCCTCATCAGGGACATCAGCGGCAGCCTTCACCTTTTCGCACGCCCAGTGGACAAGCACGCGGTCCGTCGTGATCTTCAGGTATTCGCAGATCTTGAGCGCCATGAAGTGGTGACGCATGGCGACAAGCCGACTAATCACCACTTCTGGCGACAACCGGTCAAACTGGGTGACCGTCAACGGGAACCCAATGTGCTGCTGACGGAGCGCGTTCAGCACACGGATCTTGCGGCACATTTCCACAAACAGCTCCGCGTCCAGGGAGCTGGCGCCGTCCGCGAGGCCTTTGCTCGACGCTGTTGACGAGGAGTCCATGGCCGAGTCGACAAAGCACTTTCCGTACGAAGCGGCGCGAAGAAGCGTTGTCTGCGAGGCGTAGTCGAATTCGCTGCCGGCGGCCTCAACGCAGTCCTTGATCGCGTCCTCGAGCGTGTTCTGGGTAATGATAAAGCGAATGTGCTCATCTGCCTTGGCGTCACCCGAGTCGTAGGCGTCGAGGGCCTGGAAGAGCATCGCCGCCGGCGCGGTGGAGCCAACGCCCTTGATGTTTTCGACGCACGTGGGTACGCGGATCACGATGTCATGCGCGGACGCCGAGTAGACGCGGCAGCAGTCGATTTCCTGGCACAGCACGATACTCTCCGAGTACGGGAAGCGCAGCCAGGATCCGTAGGGCCCCACCATGATGAGGCCGGCGTTGGGCCAGAACAAGAGGATCGAGTCCTCGCCGCACCAGCACATGCTCTGGGGACTCGTCTTGCTCTGCGTGTCGAACGACAGAATCTTCTTGTCCATCATAGTGTTGAGCACTGTGAGGATGCCGTCCTGCGAGAAGATGGCCATGAAGAGTCCGTTGGGCGCGATTGACACGGCCGAGATGGGCGCCTTGATGGATTCCTGCAGCTGCATGTCCTGCACGCCGCCGTCCTTGCTGACAATGAGGAGCGACCGGTCCGCCGAGCCGAGGAACACCTCAGGGTAGATGGACTTGAGGAAGCGCGGCTCCAGCACCGCCATGCACGTGGGCGGGTTGCTCTCGGTGAGCCCGGACTCGGGCAGCAGCGACACCTTGGGGCGCACCGAGTCAATGTCCAGCACCTGGATGAGCGCGATCTTCTCCGACAGCGCGACGATGCCGCCGCCCCACGACTCGAAAGTCACGATCTTGTCCTTGGAAGTGGGCGGCAGGATGGCGAAGCGCGTCTCGACCTCGCCGGTCATGCCGAACGTGACGCACGTGCCGTTCTCGAACACGCAGAGGAGACGCAGCTCCTCCGTCCAACTCATCTTGACCAGCGGGTTGGCCACCTTGCCCTTGTCGTCCTTCTCGTCGTACGTGGCCCACGGCACCTCGCACAGCTTCTTCCCGCACGCGTTAAACATGAGCAGCGAACGGGACAGCGCGCGCCCCGCGTCCACCTTGATGAGCTTCTTTGGGTCCCGCAGCAGCGCGACCGGCCCGCCGAACGGCGCCGCCACCGCGATGTAGTCCCGCAGGTCCGCCACCTCCTCCTTCCACTCCATCTCGTACGCCGTCCATTTCTGGTACTGCACCTTGCCCAGCGTGTGCCACTCGTTCTCCATCGCTCCCCCACTCCGTCCTTCGGTCCGTCGTTCCTTCCTTCCTTCTTCCTCTGCTACACTGCGCCCGCGGGTGCGCCGCACTTTCTCAATACAAACGCAAAGACGAACTCAGCACGGTTTCCCCCTTCCGAGGTGGACAGGAGTGATGGTCCCCGAATCATCAAGCAGCGTGTGGACCACACCGCAATAGAAAATCTGATCACACAATAATTGGTTGCATATGATCACGTTCAAGTGCAATATATGAATCCCGTTACTGCCCGAAAAGCGTACCCATGTCAACGGCTACGCTGCGTCACTGGCGCAAGGGGGAGACGTAGCGGCGGCGCTTGGGCGACCCGGAGGGCTCCTCGTCGTCGACGTCGCGCGCAGCAGCGATCCCGCGGCCGTCCGCCGGTAGATGGGCGGGCAGCGCGTGGAGGAAGCCGCGGCGGGCGCCCAGGAAATGCTTGCTCTCGACCAGCACGCCGTGCGCGAGGTGCTGAACGGCCCAGAGGAAGCGCTCGCTGCCGACGGAGCGCTCGAGCGCCCGCTCCGCGTCGCTGTCGCCGTAGCGGACGAGGTTCTTGGCGCGAATGGGTATGTCCAGCAGCTCCTCGAGCGGCAGGCGCGTGTACCCTGCGATCGCCGCCGCCGTCGCGCTGAAGCTGCCTCTCTTGGCGGTGGAGGCGCTGCTGTCAGTGGGCGAAGAGGACGCAGCCAAGCTGCTCTTCTTGCGCGAGTGCAGAAACACCACGTAGCGTACGACTAGAACGGCGGCAACCACCACTAACGACAGGAGCAGGAGCTGCACTAGACGGGAGTAGATCGTCCACAGCGCCGGAGCAGCGCCGAGGTCGCCGCCTGGCATCGTCCAGTCCTCCTCGCCGTACGCATTGTTCACCGCCAGCACGTTGGGGAACGTCGACATGTCCGCGAATCGCTGGCGCTCGAACTCGTGCTTTGTCGAGCGGAGCGAGAACAAGCGGCCGCGGAGGAGGTGGAGCACGGAGAGCACGATCGCGGCCAGCTCCCAGCTCGCGACGAACGTCCGGCTCGCGATGTAGTAGGCGCGTTTCTCGTTCAGTAGGACAACCAGATCCCACACCGCGTTCACCACCACGAGAAGCAGCGACCAGAGACGCAGCATCGTCATGTACGCGTGGAACTTGGCCGTGGGCGAGCGCGAGAACTGCAGCACGACAGAGTTGGGGAGAACGAGGAGCCACGACAAGCCCGTGGCGCTCAGCGTCAGCACGATCACGGGAGCGCTTCGAGCGAGAGAGCACGCAAAGAACGACAGACGATTCATCTGGGCCTTGGTCGTCTCCGGCTCGTACTGGAGGCTGCGCGAGCGGTGGACGACCCGAGACAGCTCAAGCGAGCTCCACGCGTGGACGACCAGCAGCGCGATGTCCATGACTACCATGAGGTTGTAGAGGACGCCGGAGCAGCTGAGGCTGATGGCTGCACGCGTCTCAAGCACGAGCGACTCGGCGTCTTCGTCGTTTCCCGCGCGACGCGTGGTCACCTTGTACGAGGTGCGCGCGTTCTGGCGAACTCGAAAGTGCATGTCGAGGACGCTGACGTCGTCCATGGTCAGCCACGCCTTGTCCGACTGCAGCGTCGCGAACGCAGTGGCAAACCGCCCGACGAACGCGCTGAGGCGGCGGTTCGGACTGCCGCAGCCGTACAGCAGCGGCGCGTTCACGACCGTCGCCGACCCGTGGGGAGCCGAGTCGTTCGCTCGCTCAAACTCGAAGCCACTGACGCAGACGACGGTCGACAGAGGCGAGCTCTTGCTGATGACCTCCAAGAGTCCCAGTAGCTCGCCCTCAGCGTTTGACATGACCGGCGCCATCATGCTGGGAGTGACGTGAGGGGCCGCGAGTTGGTAGCGCTGCAGGAAGTTCGTCACGAGGTCTTCGTGGCAAATGGGCGGCCGCCGGTACACGCGCAGCAGCCGGCACGCCGCCCACGCCATGGCGTCGACGCGGACGTTGCTGGTGAGGATCAGGTTGTCCACGACGACGTCGCCACCGCCGCTGCGGTCGCCAGCGACCAGGCAGTCCGAGGCGAGCGCGTGCTGGAAGTGGCCGCCGTGGAACGGCGCCAGCGACGCGCAGTTGTCGAGGAAGGAGCTCCATCCGGTCGTGTTGGGCAGACTTGCAGGGTCTTGAGCGCTCAGTGGCAGCGTCGCGGGGTCGGAGTCCGCGAGCACGGCGTGGAGATCCGCGGGAAACGCGAACCGGTCGTCCGGTCCGAGCCATCGCACCTTGTACCAGACGTCGCGGGCGTCCAGCGCCACAAGCAGCGCGAGCGAGCACACGTCCACGAGCGCGCGTAGCTTCCGAGGCATGTTGGCGACTCGTCGCCGAAAGGGAACTATCAAAAGTGAACACAACGAGCGCCGCCAAATGGTCGCGCCTTCTGGCGACTGGTCCAGCCGCTTCACATGATCACGGAAGAACACCACTTGATGTTGAACTGGTTGGTATATCAATTGTCAGTTGGGAGTTAAGGGAACGACTTCCAGAGCACTAGTGGGACCTTTTGACGGCTCAGACGTTGGGGCTGGGGCCGTCGGTCTGTCCCGCGACAAGGAACTCGAGCAGCTTCTTCATGGTCTCGGACTGCTGTTCGCTCACGAGCGTCTGGCGGTCGATGAGCGCCGCCTGCTTCTCCAACAGTTCGAGGATCCGGTCGCTCTTGGAGACCTCGTCCGTTGGCGCAGCAACGCTTGTTGCTGCTGCTGGGTATCCAACGGCCGGCTGCAGCAGGAGCGGCGCAGTGCTGTTGATGCTGCTGCTGTTGATGGCCAACTGCTGGTGGAACTGCTGCTGCTGGTGCTGCTCTTGTTGCGGGCGGAGCGGCTCGACCTTCTCCTCGACGAGCACACCCGAGGTGAGGCTGAAGCGCTTGCAGAAGTTGTAGTACCAGCCGTTGGAGGCCTGGAAGCCGCCCAGGTTGTACTTGGGCACGAGTAGCTTGGCCTTCTCCTTGACGAGCGACGGCGGCACGGGCACCTTGCGCGCCTTGAGCCCCCGCACCCACTCGAACAGCTCGCGCTCGAACGGCACGCTGACCGAGTGCGAGCCACGCTTGCGCGCGTCGCGCAGCCCCACGCTGCCGTACCGGTACCGCGCCTTGACCTCCGCGCCCTTGGCCTTGAGCTTCTGCACGGCTGCGCGGGTGATGCCGTAGCGCCTCGCAATGTCCGCGTTCGACACGCCCGCGCCCTTGTCCAGCTCCTCCAGGATCGCTAGGCGCTCGCGGTCCGTCAGCCGCTTGCCGGCGCCGCGCCCCTTCTTGGCCGTGGCGTTCGGCGCCGGAGGAGCCTCCAGCGGCGCGGCCGCAACCGCAACAGCGTCGGGCAGCTGCGATGGGATACCGGCGGCTACGGACGCCGAGGCGGCGCTTACAGCGGCGTCATGGACGGCGGAGGGGTCTTCTGACGGAACGAGAGGGACGATGAGGTCGGTAGGGGCAGCGCTCGGCTCGAGCGGCGAAGGCGCCGATAACGCGCTAACGTCGGAGACCATGCTGGAAAGGAGGGGGAACTAGCGATGCGACTGACTAGGTAGCTCTCCGCCTTTGGTTAAGTTTACGTGGCGGGAAGGGAGAACATTAGTTTCGAGGGTTGGCACGATACGATAGTCACTCTTCCGGGATTCCCTCACCAAAATTTAGCCGCTTGCGTGGTTTAATTATAATAAAAAACGGACAGCTTGCAATTTTGACGAAAAGGAGCAACAATGCGCCTGTCGCCGGCGGCTCCCAGTTCGAAATCGCGCGCTGGTTCCGAACCGAACGATATACCCACGCGTTTTTATTGTACAGTCTCCCTTCCCAAATTCGACACGGTAGTACAAATAAATTATGTCATTACATAATACACTTAGAAATCGTTTGGTAAAGCAATTTGTATGAAGCCGAAGTACACAAAAATATATCTCAACAGGATATTGGTTTAGA
>JAADYG010000964.1:0-10869 GCA_023338115.1 Phytopythium boreale | reverse complement strand
TGATTGCTACTCCCCTGAGTGAAGGTCACCTCGAATGATTGCTGTGACCTTGAGTGGAGGTCTGCAGGAAATCCACCAGTGAGCAATCAATCGATGCACAGGCTGCTCATGAACACGCAGCTAGCACATCATCTCCAACAGGTGTGGGGTCGGATTGAGTTGCGCTGTTGAGGTTGAGGCGAATTTAAAAATGACAATCGATCCGCACGGTCGTCGAACGTTTGGACCGTGCGCTCGAGGTGCTTTCTTATTAAAAGAGACTGTGCGCGCGGTTCGATGATTGCATCACTGCCCGTGATTACGAGTGGAAGTTTAAGTGCCGCGCGTTGGAGAAGTGCGTAGAAGACTTGGAGCTCTGGGGGGAGTGGGACGAGTCTGAAACCCCCATCTACGGCGGCCACAACAACATTCTCGACTTGGAGGAAGAGCTATTTGCGTACATTTTCTTTTTAATACATTCCCTTTCTTTCTTTCTTTTTTTAACGATTTGGCTCTATTTTTTCTCTCGCCTTAATTTAGCCGAAAATTCTGATGTATTATTGATCTTGAAAGCACCCTAAATATTTACCACAAATCAAACACCATGATATAACAGAGACTGGCTTTTCTGTTCGTTTGTAATGACTTCCATTCAAAACAATATGTTGATTGTCGCACTCAGGCTCGCAGCGCTTTGAACACACAAAAAGCGGCCTTCTGGACGCCTCGTTTTCCAATTTGCTCCCTGGTGCGCAAGTGGCAATGGTGTTGGCCAGCCAAGATCAGCGAGAGCTGGACAGACAGCTCCGTGAGCTGGACAGACAGCTCCGTGAGCTGGAGAATAGATAGCCACCTCCCCCAGGGGTTGAGGATTCATGGTACAGACGCTCGCGCTTGGGCAACTTGCACCGTGCACAAAAGCGGCTGCGGGACCGCTTTCTCCGCACTAGCCAACAGCAAGTGAGGCGTCTGCGTGATGCTGATGAAAGCAAGGAAGAAGATGTCGCTCATGTGGTTGCCCCCGATGCATCAAGTAGCACGACGCCAGGGCAACACATATGTTCACCACACGCCATCACCAAGCCGGTCGGCAACAGTGTCTCGCCGAACGCAGCTGCGCTTACCACCCTTCGACGGCATCATCGAGCCAGCGTTCGCGCGCTTGCTCGCGCGAGGGAGTCCAACGCACGCCGTTTGTTGCGTCTTCGATTGAATGTTGAGCGGATGGGTCTACTGCGTGAGAGCGAGACACCAGCCACCCGTACTGAAAGGCAGGCTGAGGATGCCCAGCGGCATGCTACAGCGCGGGCCCAAGAGACGGAAGAGCAACGATCTGACCGACTCAGTATTGGTACAATTCGGCACGCCAGCGCGCGGAGCGGGGAGACAGAACAGCAGCGTTGTGTACGTTTAATGGCGGATTCGGTGCGGCATGCCGACATCCGAGAGCAAGAAACGGACGAAGCGCGTGCTCTGCGCCTCACAGCAGATTCGGCGCGACATACGACCGCCCGAGAGCAGGAGACAAAAGAAGAGCGCGCTCTGCGCCAAACGGCTGATGCTACGATCCACTGCAGTATCCGCTTCTGTTTCCAGCAGGCGACTTGAGTTGGTCTCCCTCCGTTCTTTACATTGGCAATATTATCTACGACGGCTCACACCACGTATCAGCGCACCAGTACTACGCCCACATACTGCATACGCGCCTCGACGCTTCTGGTGAACAAGAGTAGTACATTCTTCACAGAGCCGGGTGCCTGTTTCAGCAGTACGTCGTGGACATGTGCACGACAATCGAGGACCAGCACCTCCGATACTATAGCGTCAACCAGGCCTTGTTTCGAGGGACTACCTTTGCTGGTCTGCAGGACATGCTCGCTAACGACAACGACCCAAACAACATCGGTCAGCGAGTCATCATTCCCACGTCATTTACGGAAGGAGCACGCTACAATGTCCTTCAGTACCAAGAGTCGATGGCGATGGTCTGGGAGCTTGGGGAGCCAGATCTTTTCGTTACGATGACCTGCAACCCCAAGTGGCGCGAGATTACGGAGAACCTCATCGGAAACCAAAAGGCTCAAGACCGTCCTGATCTAGCAACTCGGGTTTAAAAAGTAGCTGGATGCGATGTTGAAGGAAATCAAGGACAAGCACATCTTCGGCATCTGCTTAGCCCCCATCTACGTCATTAGTTCCAAAAGCGAGGACTCCCGCACGCACACATGCGCATTTGGTTGAACCCGGACGACAAGCCCCGCAACGCAGAGGACCACGACGAATTCATCGCGGCAGAGATACCCGACCCAGTCACTCAGCCCCTGCTGTACCAGACAGTTGTGTCAAGTATGATCCATGGCCTTGCGGACGCGCCAAGCCTGACGCTCCGTGCATGAAAGATGGCAAGTGCAGCAAGGGTTTCCGAAAGCCATTTTGTGAGGCAACGCGATGCGATAGCAACAGGGTTCCCCGTGTACCAACGTCGTGATAACGGCCGTACGGTGAACAAGAACGGCTACGAGTTCAACAACCGCTGGGTGGTGCCGTTCAACCCGTACTTGGCGCAAAAGTACGACTGCCACATCAACGTGGAGATTTGCTCCTCCCGGGCGGCCATTAACCCCCCAAAGACCGCAGGAATCTGTCCACTTTTTTGCTTTTTAAACATGTTGTCTGATCCAACTTGTTAAAGACAGACTACACTTACTTTTTGTATCGACGCTTTGCCCGACTCTGAAAAACGCGACATGCAAGGTGTTCCATAGATTTGCCATATACAACACGAATCGAGTTGATGCAGTATATTATAGCGATTGTACTCATTCATGTTGTTTCTGCTCGCGTGTTTGTGCTGTCCCTTTTATCAAAAGTACCACAGATTTCAAATATCGATACAAAAAACAACCATATTTGGTCACATAATCCATGACTTGGGCAAAATGATTGAAGAGCTGATCTGAGGAATCTATACAAATTCTAGTACAAACTACAGTACCGGGACACTTCACGTCACCCAATTTCCCCGGTCATGTTTTACACTCACCATAGCCAATCACATACTTCGACTACTGATTACCACACCAAACCCTGTGCACAAATTGCAAAAAATTTGAATGAACTTTCTCGTGAATTATAATTTATCTTGCAATTTTTATTGCCGATACTAGCTCTATTTAAACATGTAGTAAGATACAACATCGGTCATTGAGGGGTTAAATACTTGACCAAGTACATCTACAAGGGCAACGACCGCGCCGCTATTGTTTTACGCCACGTGCTGTCGGAGATCGAGCGTCACTTGAGCGCCCCCTACGTCACTGCGTCTGAGGCCTGCTATCGGATATTAAACTCGTGTTGCAGTTCAAGACACACAACGTGGAGCGCTTGAATGTGCACGTGGAACAAGGCGGGAGCTTCGTCACGTTCGACCCAAGGCGTGTAGACATCACTATCCCGAACATGGAGCGCACGAAGCTAACCATGTTTTTCGACCTCTGCTCGAGGGACGAAGCGGCGACGCTGTTGCTATACCACGAAGTCCCCAAGCGCTACACGTGGTTTGCTGCACAAAAGAAGTGGAAGAAGCGACAACGGGGTGGAGCCAAGATGATTGGGCGCATGATAGTGTGCTGTTCGTCCGATCGAGAGCGATACCATCCCCGGATGTTGCTCTGCTACTGTCGCGAACCCAAATCCATTGCGGATGTGCGCACTGTCGATGGAACTGTGTACGCCACGCTCTACAAAGCTTGCGTCGCGTCGGGCTACCTCGAAGATGACAGCAAGTATCACAACTGCCTCACTGAAGCCGCGGGTTTCCAGATGCCGTACCAGCTCCGCCAGCTCTTCGCCACCGTTTTGGTGTATGAGCAACCAGGAAATATCGTCGCACTCTAAGAACGCCACCACGAACAACTCTCCGAGGACATCCAGCGTCGACGAAGCTTGGGTGCAGACGACCCGCGCGTCATCTTGGACAGGATCAAAAAGCTGAACCGGAATTTCGCTGCCAACAGCACTGACCTTTCGCAGTTCCCAGGTCTCCCACAGCTGTCGGATTACGCCAGATACGAAGAGGAAGAGGAGACGGGCGGAAGTCTCATCTTGGCGGAAACATCGTACGACGAAACGGTACTGGAACCATGCTCTTGAGGGCGTCGACCTGATGAACGACGACCAGCGGCGGGTCTTCGATGGTGTCACGTTGGCTGATACAGAAGAGACCCTAGGCGAAACCTGCTCCTACTTGGACGGGCCGGGTGGAACTGGCAAATCCTTCGTGATCAACCTGATCCTTGCTGCAGTTTGTCGGATGAGCAAGATGGCTATTGCGGTTGCCAGTAGTGGCATCACTTCGTTGGTGCTCATGGGTGGTCGCACAGCCCACTCCAGATTCAAGATCCCACTGACCTCACCAACAGGTCGGTGCATCTCGAAATCGAGTCATCTTGCCGATTTGACCCGGCAAACGAGCCTCATCGTGTGGGACGAAGCCCCAGTCTTCCACCGGTATGCGCTGGAAGTCCTCGACAGAACGCTCGAGGACATCATGGACAGCGACCTGCCCTTCGGTGGAAAAATCGTTCTTCTCGCTGGCGACTTTCGGCAAACACTGCCTGTCATTCCCCAAGCATCGGCTGCGGAAGTACTGTCCAAGTATATCAATCAGTCGGAACTTTTGCCAGACTTCGAGCGGAACACGCTCCGATTGGCAATCAATATGCGGGTTCGGGCGGCTGCGAACCCGGCTGATGCGGGGGAGCTGGGCGCTTTGCCGACTTCCTTCTGCAGATTGGCGAAGGGCGCCACGCCGTCTCCCCGGACCTTGGAAACGACTACGTCAAGCTCCCCAACGACATTTTGCTGAACGACGAAGCACTCTCGACCACGCCCGTCTCGACACCTATTCAGCACATCTATTCAGACATCCAACAGCGGTTTTCGGAGCCTGAGTGCTTCAACACCCGCGCGATTTTGACGCCGCTGAATGCAGACATCCACGCCATAAAACACTTGGTAATGATCGACATTTCAGGAGAGATGCATGAGTATCTGTCCAGTGACTCCGTCGAGGGGAAGGAGGACATTGGACCCGATGAGTTAGAAAACCTCTTTGCTTCTCATCCGACCGAGGTCCTCAACTCGATAACTATGTGATGAAGTGAGTGGCGTTCTGTCGCCGCGCGCGTTTCCTGGGGTTCCCTCCGGCCATTCCTGGGATATTTGAGATCTCACAGCGCCCGGTCTCGTACCTGAAATACCGGTATTCAACCGGTGTCTCTGGCGATAACTTCACCGGGGAAACACCGGTTCTTCTCAAGATCCGTGGATCCAGTGCAGCCAGTGTCCAGCGGTCCCCTCGTCGCGTCGCGCAACTTTGGAGCAACTTAGCTCCCGCGCTGGGTTCAACCTCACGTTGATTCTAGGTTTTACTATTCAGGGTTCTTCCGTAGTTCTGAGGTTTTTAGGTTTTTCTACATGTTGACTGACACAGAGGAATAAAACTTCGCTTTTTGCCACGGAGTGCGCAAGTCTTCAGGTCCCCGGTAGCGGCTCGAGGAGAAATCCAGTGAGGGCCGCGTCTGGGTCGTGCAGAAAGGTGTTTGTGCGTGTGCAGAATTAGTTAGCGGCGCGGAGTGTGTAATTTGGTCCGCTATTTCATATTTCCTGCTCTGTGTTGACGATTGCGCTGTATTCTGGCGTGGTTGTAAAAACTAAGCACTCCATATTGAGAGGGAGAGAGAATGGTGGGTGCTCGCATTGATTGTGTGCGCGAGTTATCCACCTGCAGAGCCGAAAGCCCGCTTGTTTGTGGAGGGTATTAGGCCTGTGTTACTGTGTCGTATAAAAAAAAGGGGCCAGCCCCACCTCGGTCAGCGTTTTTACGTATTGGCTAAGGCATTGCGTGTTCCCCTGGGTCTCGCGGAGCTCATGAGGAGTTGATATACATCCGCCGTACTGGGGTCTTGCAGAAGGACCCCGTATAAAACTAAACTTTAGGTATCTGCGTGTTTGTGTGTGTATTGGTTCGCCTGTGAACTGTTGGGATATTCCTTGGTGCCTGGTGGTGGACTCGGTTCTCGACTTGTTCGGGGCCAGTACAGATACCCCGATTCAAACGGCCCACTCCAAAAGGGATACACAACATGAGGCACTGACTAGGTGCCTTTTTTAGCTCCTGAGGGGTTTTCACCGTACTCCTCAGGGGTGGGCATTGCGGCTCAGAGAGACTCCTGAAAGCCTCGGTGGGACGGGTCTACTCCCTTACCGTGCCGAGCCGCCTATCATCGGAAGGCGCAGCATCACAACCATCAGTGGCATCCCAGAACACAAACTGCAGCTGAAGGTTGGCGCCCCCATCGTCCTCATGAGGAACCTGAATGGACAAAAGGGTCTCTGCAATGGCACGAGACTCATTGGGTGCCGCCTCACCCGCAACTGCATCGTCGCTGAGATCATCACGTGGCCTAAGCAATTAACAGCGGCCTTCATCCCGCGCATTGTATTGATCGGAGTGGACCCACGCCTCCCGTTCAAGCTACACCGCAGACAATTTCCGGTTCTACCCGCTTTCGCCATGACGATCAACAATGCTCAAGGCCAGTCACTTCACTACGTGGGGGTCTACTTGCCTCAACCGGTGTTTGCGCATGACCAACTCTACGTTGCTCTATCAAGAGCGACCTCCAAGCGCAATCTCAAATTTCTCATCGAGCACCCCCAGCAAACGGACGATGACGGAGTGTACACGTAGAATTTAGTGTACAGACAGATCGCTCAAGGCTAGCTGTGTATTGCTTTTTTTTTTCCTCGCGCTACTCCAAATACACCTGCCATAGCGCCCGCATAGCGGGCGCCGCTCGGCTGGTCCCCAACAATAAAACCCAATTGGGTCTTCAAGTCTGTCTATGTGTCGCCCAAAAAACCTGACGCATGAAAATAGAGGACGATCATACTGAAACTAAAATGTCGGCAGGTCACCTTTAATTTGCTTAGAAGGGCGTTTACAACCACAGAACTACAGAACAGTATCGATAGATGTGACGTGTTTTGTATCGACGGTGACGTGGTTGCCCGCAACAGTTCAGTTTAAAGCCAGAAAGTGGGATAGTTTCCCGGACAGTCGCACTTTTAAGCAACCCCTCCGATTCGTACTAAGCGCTTGGAAACTACGGTACTGCATGCGCTAACAGGGTTTCATAATGACCTTAATAGAGCGCTCTCAAAGCTGGCAAACAGGCGGGCGTTACTGTGTACTGTACTACTGTACCACCCTGCTGCAGATCGGCTGGGAATTTGGTCCACCTCTCAATGGCACTGTACTGTACGGTGTAGTTCGCCAATCATTTGAACCCAGCTCGCCTCACCATTAGCTGTTATCACGTTGCTGACTTTACCACCATACTTTACTGAATAGAAATGGTAGTCGCAGTTTTTTGTGATTTACCGTCCGATTGTTGCTTCCATTTTTTTCCTGTGTGTGTTAAGCACACTGCTTTATTGTACACATTGTGACTCACGCAATGATTTCTTATGCTCATTCGACATTTCTGCGTTTCATTTCAGGATTGATCTTCTTGGCGCCACAAAATCATTCATACTGTACGAATTAATCCTCCAGAATTCACGATCAGTGTGCTCAATAGGCTGTGGACTACGTTTATTCGCAGTAGGCGCTTCCGCTTTTAGCACAGGCATCATCCTCTACCAGTCCACGTCACTTTTTTCTACCTCATCCGTTCTCATTTTCCAATTTGCAAAGATCTCTCAACAACAACAATGAAACTTCGCTCCGGTCGCACAACTGTCTACGTATGCAGCGCCCGTGTTTCGACGCGCAAATTAGCGCAGAAGCACAACGACATGAACGACGTGAAGCGCCATGGCCTTGCTCTCGAGGCCGTTTCGTACTGGAAGAGGCAGTACAGCAGCGCCCGTGACGACGCTGCGTATTGGGGGCCAAGTACGAGAACCTCAAGAAAGGGTGGGACCTTTTCGGTGATCTATCGGACAGCTGCGACAGTGACAATGACGCCGTTGAAATGACGACCGGTGGCGACTCAAATGACGACGACAACGACAACGACAATGACACAACGAACAACATTCTACTCTTGGAGGACGCGCTTTACGCTTAATGTGATTTTTGGTAGTTTCCGCCAGTATTACTGCCATAGCGCCCGCGTAAATTGTCGGTGAAAAGTTGGTCCTGTTTCTACCAAAAGAACAGCGCCAGTGTCCTGAGCCTTGGATGCTGGCTGAACAAAAAAATGAGATTTATTTTCGGATAGGATCGCATAGTTTATACAATATACTGGGTGGCCACGAACCAAGGACTTGCAGCTTTATCTTTATTTTCGATCGTTCATAAATTTACCTGCACCCTGATGAGTCTCAAGCGACAACAACGAGCCAAGGACAGATATATAGTTACAACGACGAGTGCTACTTGTATGTTGGAGGCATCAACATCATAAAGCTCGGTGTGCACGTTCTCACTCCAGTCTTTTTGCTCACACGGGAATACCCAGACAGATACCGAAAAAGTCGGAAAGATCCGACCACTGCACATTTATTTTCCATACAAAAATGTTCATAAATAATACTATGGTTTTAGTTGATTGGTAGAAAATGTTTGCACTACTTTTTATCATTTATGCACATTTGACTTGTGATTTGAATGCTTTTTGCAAAACAGCAACAAAATAATCATTCGATTGATTTGATTTGCTAAAATATTTTATACTGAAGTTAAATCAATATCTGTGGGAGTGATCTGATAGGCTACCAGTGGCCGGACCTTTACGGTGGCCGGATCGTTCCGACTTTTTCGGTAGGATGTAACGGCCACCCGGCACTTTTTGAAAATGGCGTTTTCGATAAGGTTTTATCATTTTTCAAGGTTTTGAGGTGCAACACCTACGATTTAGAAAAAACCCTGGAAAGCGGTGAAATGAAGCATTTCAAAATTCACTGGTGGACCTGAATACTTTGAAACCTCCTATTAAATTTTATAAGGTCTCTCTATTTCTGTGGATTAGCTCAAACGTTTGCATAAAGTACTGCTATTGGTTAGGTAGAGACTATACTGTATATTTCGCTCGTGACGCTCCTGCACTCTGACAATGTGTTATCTCATTACACTGTAAAATTGTATTGCGACGTTTTGAGATAATTTCACGGCGCTATTGCGAGTTTTTTAGAAGGCTATCTGTGTTTGCCGCATGACAGTTCATTATTTTCCGGATGCGCGATCACCCGATCTGTTCGCTCGAATATGCCGGTAGTGGCGCGTGTTAGGCATTGCATTCTAAATGACACTGCAAATTTTACGTTTTAGCTCTTTGCGCTTGCATGTTGTGCGTTTTGGGCGTGACTGTAGCGCAATCGAGTTCATTCAACTGTAATTTAGTGTATTTGTGTACAGTACTATATGCATATGTGAGGCGGGGGATGAAAGCAAAGCACGATCGTCAAGGACAAGATACCACTAACAAGAGAAAGCGGGTGCAAGGCTGTAAGTGAGCGGAGCTTGAGAGAGCGAGGACGTAAAAAGTGTAAGAGAGAATTAACCCCCAATTACCGATGTTGTATCTTACTACATGTTTAGTTTCTGAACATGTTGTATATACAACATGTTTAAACAAAGCTACTATCGAGCATACAAATTTCACGATAAACGGTGTGTACACGGAAAGGTCAAGAACCGGTTTTGTGCATGATGCACAGGGTTAGGTGGATAACAAACAAGAGACATGCGTTTGAGAGTGAGCAAGCATTCTTGGCGACCACCCCTAACCACCTCTTGGATTGCGAAGCTGACGGGTGACTACCAACGCTCCCACATTCGAACCATTCGAGAAAGCAAACGCCGGGAACGAAAGCAGGGACCAGCATGGCGCGCCGAGCGACGCGCGCGGAGACGAAGGGGCTTATGGAGGCGTTGGAGGGCAAGAACGACGAGGAGCGTGCCAAGATCAACGAGGCCTTCAAGGAGAAGCTGACGCGGCCGCGCGAGGGGCCAGTTGCTAGGCCGCCACCGATGGGCAAGGCTGCCGCGTACGCAGCGGCGGAGAAGCGCAGGGAGGCGGAGCAGAGAAAAAAGGAAGCCGCGAGTTCCGCTGCAAAACGCCCCGCTCCGCCCGTCTCGGAGGACGCGCCTGTCAGGGCGAAGAAGCGCCGCACGCCTGCCAGGAAAGACGACGCCGAGGCGCCCAAGGCGAAGAAGCCCAGGAAGAAGACGCCCCAGCAGATAGCGAAAGCAAGCGCGAAGGCGGCAAAGGCAGCCGAGGCCGCAGCGGCAGCTCAACAGCGAGCCGCAGACGAGAAGACTCGACTGGCTCGTATCGCAGCGGCAGAGGCGTCAGGGAAGCAGCAGAAACGCCTGGCGCGCAAACGCCTGGCGGGCAAGAAGACCGCGAACGACGCAGCAAAGGCGAGTACGCAACCACAGGGGGCAAGCCCCCACGATGTCGCCGTCGCACCCACCAGCTCGTCTCCATCTCGGTACGTTTTCCTATTGTGGTTGTTGTGATGCTGACACATACAACATGTTTGACTAACAACATGTTGTGTAACAGGGTTACACGCAGCGTACGCTGTCCGGTACAGCACAGCGCTGTACCGTTGAATGTAGTGTTCGCACACTACGTTCGGTCCGGTCCCTGACAGGATTAGTGTACGCCACACTAGTCCTTGTTTTAGTGCGGACAGCCAACCATTGGTTGTCCGACCCCTTTCCAGTTTTCCAATTGGTAGAAAGTCTCTGATTTCTACCAATCAGAGTTGTTCTTTCGCTTGGGGCGCTCACGACCATTCGTGAGTGCCTTCCAGAATGCATATATAGATTAGTAGAGGTTAGGGACCTTGCGCCCGTCTGGCACCGCCAGA
>JAADYG010000963.1:0-10871 GCA_023338115.1 Phytopythium boreale | reverse complement strand
TGTAAAATGACGCGAAATGGGGCAGGTGGTATATCAATCGTCTTGGTTTTTTATGGGCTTTCTTCTCATATAACTCTTTTTGCAAAACGATTTATGACAGATTCGGACCCGACCTCGTTTATACTTCTGCGCAGGACTGTACAGTGCCTGTTTGCCTACTGTTTAATCAAAATACTGAATTGAACTGAACCGAGGGGCAAATTGAGGAGTATAAGACAGGGTTTTGGTTTCAGAAACAGCAAGGTCAGGCAGAAAGAAACGCGAGGCTGTGCTCATTTTTAACGGGTCAGGGTCATCGATTTCGCAGTTCATTTAAAAATAAAGTGTAACGACCTTTTCCAAATCTTTCGTAAATCCGTGTGAAAATGAATGCTTACGGCATACTTACTGTACGGCATATTTTTTAGATACATTTCGCAACTTTCTCGACCCTTTTTTTTTTTTTTTACCGTTCCTTATTTCTCGTTTTTATACCGGAAAAGTTGGAAAATAGGGCAGATTTTTCTATTGCATTTTTGCACCTACCCTATCTTTCCAACACATCAGGTAGTACCGTTGTTGGCGGCTTAAATTATCAAAACAAGGTGATATTTTAGGTAAAAATGGCGAAAGCGTCGAATGTGTGGGCGGGAAAACCCGCGCCTTTTTTCAAAACGGAAATACACCAGCAGCCACCAGACGCCCCACACCACCAACATGCCGCGCAACCGGATCCCGTTGAACTACACCATCCAGTTCAAGCCCCAGACGGTCAGCGACTTTCACGCCGCCAGCGCACAAGGGGAAACCCGGTCTGCCTTCTGCCGGCGCGTCGGCGTCCCCCGCTTCTCGCTACAAAATTGGCAGCGTTGTGAAGCCAAGCTCGAGTTTGCTGCTCAGCGCCATGCGCGTGTAAGCCCGACCGAAGGCCCATTTCGGTCGCGAGCTCACCGCACCACTCTCGGAGGCAGCGGGCGCATCGCCGACACGGTCCACATCGAAGATGCGCTCCTGCTGTTCGTCAAGGACGAACGCCGGCTCGAGCATACCGTCACGATGGCGTCAATCGTGGCGATGGCGGTGGAGCTAGCCCCGGAGGTGTTCGCCAACAAGACGTTGACGGCAGAGATGTCATGGTGTCGTCGGTTTCTGCAGCGCCACTCGCTAACGATCCGTCGCATTTGCCACTCTGGACGGAAAACCCGCGCTGACCTCGAGGTCCTGCGCTTGGGTTTCGTCGACGAGGTCGTCGAGACGGCCATCGCGCACTGCCTCGATCCACGAACGAGCCTACCCATTCCCCGCGCCGTGTTTAACATGGACCAGACGTCCGTCTACTTCAACATGAGTAGTCGGACGTCTATCGAGTTCGTGGGTGCTCCTATGGTTCGGTCTGTTACTGCTGGCGGGGAAAGCGACCGCTGCACAATGGTGCTGACGGTCAGCGCGGATGGGCGGATGCTTCCGCCCCATTTCGTGTTCAAAGGTGAACCTGACGGTGAGGTGGAGCAAGAAGTCGGTTTGTATTGCGATTCGTCTATTGCTACGTTCTCTGTGCAGTCGAACGCTTGGTTCGATGAGCGCGTTATGTTGGAGTGGGTTGACAAAGTCTGGCAGCACGTCGTTGTCGAGCCATCCATCCTTATCTTAGACAGCTTGCGGGTGCACAAAAAGAAGGAAATCACCGAAGCGCTAGCGAGCACTGGCACGGCCGTTCACTACGTACCAGGGGGGGTGCACTGGCGTGGCGCAGCCTCTTGATGTGGGCGTCATGGCGCCCGTCAAGCAAAGCATTCGTCGCTTCCACACGTCATGACAACGCGGCCGTCCACCCAAGACAACAGCGGCCTCAAGGCGCCGCGACACCTTCGAGCGCGCGATGGAAGCAGTCTCATGTATCGAGAAGAAGACGATTAAGAACGCCTTCCGCAAAGTTGGGCCGTTCTGGCCGTGCGGGCCGCCGAACTGCTGTGAAGCGTAGTGTCCGGACGAAAGAGTCACCCGTACGTGTAAATTCCTATACATTAAGGATGTGTCCGCTTGAAAGTGTCCCATCTGGAAAAAATTGGCGAGAACTCCGTTAGCTATAAGCTCATCGCTCAACAAGGCAGGAAACGCGGTGACTCCCGAGAAGAGACGTTCACCTACATGCAGGACTCCGCGCCGAGACGATCGTCGTGAGCGCGGCCAAGTGGACGTCCTGCTCGTGTCCTGCAGAGCATGATCGGTAGAAACGTTATTAGTTGAGACGCGAGGCGGATGAATGAAACTGGTAATACACTACCGTGTGCTGGCGCGCGCGCGACATCTATCGTAAGCAATACACGCGTGAGACATAAGCAAAGCACCACCAAAACACCACAGCAAATCTTACGGCGAGGTGCGCTTGTGCGGCGACCTGCTGTCGATCGCCGGGGGAAGACTGCCGCTGGTCCATTCGCTCCGCGTGTGCGAAGTGACTCGATCGCTCGTTTCCGGGAGTGAAGGGGGGGGGGGGTCCGATACTGATACCGTGTTTTGTAAAAATGATGTTTGGAAGATGATGCGTTTTTATTATCCCGCATGGACGCACCTTGATGACCTTCTAATCTTTTACATATTGGAAAACGCCGGTGCCCTATCTTTTCGGCTGCTTTATTTATCGAACTTTTCCGGTAGGTCGTGATGGGATGTTTTACGGATTATGCAAGCATACGTGGTTACAGCGCAGCCTCATACAGTACGGAATAAGTATTAATACAGTACACTACCTATTTCCGTTTCTTTCGACACCGGTACTGTTTACAGTAATACTGTACTGTTTGTAAAAATAAGATGCTGAGTTTTTGTGCCTTCCCACACAACTTCAACTTCGCTTCCAAACAGCTTAATTATTTTTTTTTAATACAGTATAAATGTGAATAGTACGGTACGATACCGTACCGTACGCAAGGGATGACACTTGCCCACGCAAAATCCGATGCAGCAAGCCCCAAGACACCTTTCTTCTTCTTCCTAGCAACCACTCGGTACCACTCAGCGCTTAGGCATGGCCGCCTCCCACGTCTCGCTGGGCCAGTGCCACCACCAGAGCGACATGAGCCCGCGGCCGTCCGCGTGTCCGCCGCTTCTGGCGCCGTGGGCACCCGCCAGTCGCACGCCGGGCGGCAAAAAGCCGTCGCGAGTGGGCAAAAACGCGCAGTCGAGCGTCTCCGCCGCCCGCCAACGGCCCGGATCCGCACCGCCATCGTCAGAGTCCTCAGTGTCGCTGCCACCGTCGCTGTCGCCGAGGTGTCTGGCTTCGGAGCGGCGGACAGTAGGTCGATCAGGAGCTCCCGGAACATCAAGACTAAAGGACCGGCTCCACGCTTGCGCGAGTTCACCGCGCAGCTCGAATACCTCTGCTAGGAGTGCTGCGCGCTCGCGTTGCCTGCCCAGAAACGTTCGAGCGGCACGTTGGACGCGCGTGACTGCTGCGACTCGCAGGAGTCGCCGCCGGGAAACCACGGGTTGGAGGAAGCGCTCAATCACGGACAATGCTGCCGTTCGCTGCGCGTAGACGGCGCCTGGTGCTGGTGGGTCCCCCGCTGCGTCTATGGTGGTTTTGCACGGCCGTACCTCAACACTGCCGCTGATGGGGGTGATACTCGCGGTGACTGGCGTCGGTGGTGATAACGATGGGTCGCTAGAAGCACAGACCGGTGGATCGCATACGTTGTCGATACATTCCAGAATGATGGAGTCCGTAACAGCGAGCGCTGACAATGTTGACGCGTCGTTGTCTGAGCGTGACGTCTCTTCGTCCATGCCTGTGACATGGTTACGTAGTGCGACTCGCGGTCCCACGGCGACGGTGTGGTGCGCTTCCGTGACGCTGGGAATCGCTTGCGATGGAGAAGAGCGGCAATCTAGAAGTGTCACGTCTTTGTGGTCAATGACGGCCATTCCACGCGACGACAAGATCGCGCCCTCCACTTCGTAGCTGGACTCCACTAGGGTAGTTTCGATGATGTCGGCAGCAAGTTGGAGCTCTTGCACGACCGGTTTGCTCGCTCTACACATCCAATCAACCGGCTTGGAAGGCTCGGGTGGTAGCTCATCTGGAATCGCCGAGCTGGACCAGGAGTCGGCTGCATGGTCGCACTCACGGTCGTTGCACTCGAGAAGGCTTTCGTCTGAACGGTCAGTCTGCCGCGGAAGACACGCCGGCAGCGACAACGGGGGCGAAGACTCCGTCAATCGATCGCTTGCTGGCTCGCTCTCCACCTGCATTGTGGCTTGAGTGTTTTTTTCAGCAACCCGTCTTCGCCTTGTGGTCAGCAGCACACGACACGCTCGCCGCAGTCGCTCCACATGTGCCTCTCTCCAGCGTGCGAGCCCCATCACGGCCCGTCGACGCTGCTGCTGAGCCTGATAAGCTGCATAAGATTGCTGAATTAAACGCGCAGCCGCGTCACGCCGTTCGGCTTCTTCGATCGCTCGCTGCCACTGCCACTCCGCAGCTTTCCGCTCTACCTCGACCCGACGCAGCCACTGGTATCTTCTAATCCAGTGCTGAAGCTGTGTCGCTGCTCGTACGCGGCGGTGAAAGTCCCGTCGATGGATCACAAATGCGGACGCATGGCGCTGGAGGAGCGACGCACTCCGACGCTCTCGCTCTCGCCGAGCGGCTACATTCTGAGCGACCTGGGCCAGGATCTTGACGAGTCCACGGCGCGCAACCGTGCCCACGAGCCGGCGATACCGTGCCAGCGTCGTGCTGCCAGCTTGCCACGTCTCCGTCGTCGACACTGCTGCCAGCTTTGACTTGCGTGGCTCCTCGGGCCGGCTCGGTGGTCTGTTAATTGTTGGCGAAGGCTGTTGTGGCTGCTGAGTGGGCATTGGTCTCAGCTGCGCAATGATGTTGTCGATCTCACGTCCTGTTACCAACGGATCACTGGCATTGTTGTTGTTGTTGTGACTACTATCGCTGTCGTCGTCATCTCCCCGCTGGAGTGACAACTGACGGCGTAGCGGCACCAACTGGACTCGTACGCTCGTCGGCGTCTCTGAATGGTGACATATCGCGTCGGCCGAGCTGCTTCCACCGGCGAGGTTACCCTTAGAGCGCGCGTAGACGTCGCTTGTGCTGTTAGCACGTCGGCGACTCGCTTCTTGGCCAGCGCGCGCAGTTGGTGTCGGCTGCGCGGCTCGGCCTCGCGGTCGTGCAGCAACTGATTGACTGCGAGATGCTCCGCGCGAGCGCTTGAGCCCCGCGACTTGGAACCGTGTGTGAACGACAGCAAGGACACCGTGTCGGGGAATGGCGAGAGCTGTCCTGTCGAGACCGCGGCATGAGGAACGGGCGGGAGCTTGCTTCGCTGGGTCGGTGCACGCTTGTGTGGCCTCGGTAGTGCGTGGGCTGCCGCCATCTCCATATGCAGCGTCCAATGGCTCAGTCAACCCGAGTGACCGCGCGTCGCAAGCTCCAGCACGGCATCCTGCACGTCAAAAATAGCACAGCGCCAAGTCAATTCATCTTGGGGTTGTGAAACAATCGAGAACGATAACAGCTCACTGCCTGTATGTGCACGCACCCCACCACTCACGACAGGATGAACGCGACCGAGTGTCGATGGCTGTTCACACTGGCACCGGCGTCTTCGCAGGTGCTTTCGCTCGAATCCAGCGTGACTTGTTCCTCCGGGCGCTCGTGACACTCTGTGATCCACTCGTCGCTCGCGTAAACCACGGCGTTTGGCTCGCCTTCGATGCTCCCACTTCCCTGCCCGCCTCCAGTCCCCTCGACATCGTCCTCAAGCCTGATCATCGCGGCTTCATTGAGGCGCGCGTGCTCCATGAGTGCGGCGACGAGCTCGGGCGAGCTGCCCACGAGCTCTGCCACTGCGGCTGTCATGTCGGCGTCGACATTATAGCGTACGATGCGCCCGCGCCAGTCAAAGCGCAGCAGCGTGCGTGACCGGCAGCGAATCGGCCGGCCAATCAGCATGGCCTCGAGCTCGCGGTCGCCCACCACGTGCGGGAACACAACGGCGAGTGCCTCGCGCGTCACGCGGCCTCGAAACTCGCCCAGCGCCTCCACAATGCTGTCGCTTTCGTCGTTGTTGGACACGAGCCGCAATGGGTGGACGCTGAACCCGTCCATGCGGAAGAGCTCCGTGTACAGCCGCCACTGCTGGAGCAGCGCGTCCAGCCCCGACTCCGCTGTCGTGAGCGCGACCTGGTCGTCGATCGCCGAGTGCACGAGCGCTTGCTCGCTTGGGCTCGATTCATAAGACCGGTACCCGCGGCGGAAGGCGTAGAACAGGCGCGAGCTCGTCGACAAGATCGACCCGATCTGGTTCTCGCGGGCCTCGAACGCGCGCGTGGCCAGCACCTGGCGGTGCATGTCCAGCCGCTGCACCTCGCTCCTCAGCGCGTTCACGTCCAGCGTGAGGTTGTACAGCCGCGAGTCGTCCTCGTTGCGCACGAGCGCGCGGCGGCGGCAGCGGCGCTTCTTCTTCTGCTTCGTTGCTGGAGGCGGCGACGCCACGAGCGGTGGGACGGGAAGCGGACGCGACGGAGGCAGGAAGAGCGCGTCCATCGTTGCTGGAAAGAATAGGACGAAGGGAATGCCACGTTGGATGGAGGGGATGGCGCCTTGGACGGAGCGTCAGCGGGGAGCGAATGCGGTTCGGCGCGTGCGAGCAGAGAGAGAGGGAAGGCTTCCGGTGTCGTGTTCAGTTCAGCATCTTCAGGCGGCGCAAGTCCCAATTGCGAACATGGGAGGAAAAAAAAGCGTGGCTGTGCTTGTGCCGGTTCGGGCGAAAAGCCCGCTCGAATTACTGTTTTTCGACGGATTTTGAAAAGGGAAAACGAACCTAAACGTGGAGTAGTACTTCTGAAGTAAGTAATACCTAAAAATATTTTTTGAATTATTTCAGAGCTGCATATATTATATAATATCGTTTAGCTAAATATTGCTCATATCAACCAAACAGTATCTGGCTTTGTATTGCTTGCAAAACCATGCTATCGATTAAACGCATTCATAGAATAATATTACCATGCAAATAGATTATAAGCGGAAACGTAAATTTACTGCAGACGATGCGTCAAATGGACATAAGCCACAGACTCGCTCGTAAATCACTGGCCGCGGCGGTGGCGTTGGGTGAGCGTGAGCCCTGTCTCCCGCGAAGCCGCACCACCCGCCACGTGACCTCGTCCTCGTCGGTATTGCACTGCAGCCACCACCACCGCCTTGCCGGCGAGCGCCCATGCGGTTTGCTTTACAGCAGTAACTACGAAAGCAGGGAGGGGCGATCCCTCCTTGGCAATTGACGGCAGCAGCGCGGCTCGGCCTCGTGGTCGTACAGCGTCTACCTGTCCATGAGATTGGCGCTCGACGGTGGTGCTCAACACTCGGAGCTCAGGCTGGCGCGTAGACTGCCGCGCTCGCCAACGCCCTCGCTGATAATAGTCCAATTCGCGCGTGAAATTCAGCTCCGGCATAAAGAAACAACACGCAATTACATAGAGCAGCACCAGCGCTCCCCTCGCTGTCTGCACTTCTCACCACCGCCACTCACGACAGAATGAACGCGACTGACTGCCGGTGGCTGGTGAGGCCAGTGTCGCGGTCCTTGTCAGCGCGGCTGTCCAGACGCGCGCCATGTTCCTCGTCCGAGCTCCCGTAATAACCCTCCGGGCGTTCGTAATCGGCTTCGTTCGCCCTGGCTTCAATGTTCTCGCGCTCTCGCCGAGTGTCGTCCTCTTGGCTCTGCCCACCACGAATGTCCACGTCGTCGCCCGACACGTCGATCATGCTCGCCTCGTTGATCCGCGCGTGCGTCATGAGCGCAGCAATGAGCTCAGGCGAGCGGCCCACGAGCTGCGACATGGCCGTCACCATGTCGGCGTTGGCGTCAAACCGCGTGATGCGGCCGCGCCGGTCAAAGTACAGCAGCGTGCGCGTAGGGCAGCGGAACTGGCGACCGAGCAGCATCTCCTCGAGCGCGCGGTTGCCCACCACGTGCGGGAACGCGATCGCCAGCGCCTCGCGCGTCATCCGCCCATCAAACTCGCCCAGTGCCTCGACAATGCAGTCGCTTTCGTCGGTGTCCGAGACGATGACGCGCAGCGAGGACACGCCGAAGACACCCAAAAGGAAGAGCTCCGAGTAGAGCCGCCACTGCTCGAGCAGTCCCTCGCGACCCGTCGCGTACTCGCTGACGGTGACTTGGTCGTCGAAGGCCGACCCGACGAACGCCTGTTGGCTCGGCCTCCACTGAGATGGCCGGTACCCGTTCTGGAAGACTTGGAACACGCGCGAGCTCGTCGACAGCATCGCGCCGAGCCGGTCCTCGCGCACCACGAGTGCGCGCGTAGCCAGCACCTGACGGTTGAGCTCCAGGCGCTGCACCTCGCTCCTCAGCGCGTTCACGTCCAGCATGAGGTTGTACAGCCGTGAGTCGTCCTCGTTGCGCACGAGCGCGCGGCGGCGGCGGCGGCGCTTCTTCTTCACGGGGGCGGCCGCCGCAACGGGCGCAGGGAGCGGCGCGACGGGAGGAGCACACGCGGGGACGAGGGCGCTCATAACTGGCGCGACGCGCGCGATGAAGTGGTGCGGTGGGCTCGAGGAGAGCGCAAGCGGAAGTGTGTGTGTGGGGGGGAGGTGCCCTGTGGTTCTGAATATCAGTTATTACGGAACTATGGAAAAGAAGAAAAAGGATCAGTTTGGCCAGCTATTTCACAGCAATACTGTAATAATGCAATTTTACGGTATCGACGGTACTGTAGGGTTAAGCGAACGGGGAAGAAGGTTGGGCGCGTTTCTGTACGTCCGTTTGAATTTGCGGTGTTTGTTGTTGTTGTTGAAACAAAAACATTGAAAATGACGAAAACGTCTGAGATCCAGTAAAGCCAAATAATTGAATTGCGAAAAAAGTTAAGCTCCTTATTTTGCAAATAATCATTTATAATGGTTCTGCTATTTTTATAAAATACAATTATTTGTAAATAATAGCTATTCAATTGAATAAACTGGAACTGTCCGGCACCTCACGACTTTGCAGTGCGTCAACCACGGCAGACTTCTCGGCTGCTCGCTTGTGGCTCCTTCGACTAGCACAAGCCCATGCGCAGGCGGTGGAGGCGACAGCGACTCGACAGATTAGCAGTCTTGTCCCGTCTCACGACCTGTGGCGCGGCGTCGGATCGTGGCTTCTCGACGTGCTCGAACTGCTGACGCGGCGTTCTTCCCGCCTCCCGTCGCTGGGCAATTCGATCGATCGAACCTCTCCCGGCGACTCTGCGGTCAGTCGGATACCACCGCGAACGAGCACCGTTTGGCTCCTCGGCACTCACGACAAGATAAATGCGATCGACTGGCGGTGGCTCGCCATGTCAGCGCCGGCGTCGTCGTAGGCCGCGCCCATTTCCGACGCGTGGGCCACTTCCTTTGGCTGCTCGTCACAACACGCTGGCCCTTGGTTGCGACGAACGTTCACGACGGCATCGTCCTCGACGTCGATCATGCTCGCCTCGTTGATGCGCGCGTGCGCCATGAGCGCGGCGACGAGCTCGAGCGAGCGGCCCACGAGCTGCGAGATCGCCGTCAACATGTCGGCATCGACGAGATACTTGGTGATGCGTCCGGACCGGTCAAAGTGCAGCCTTGTACGCAGCGGGCAGTGCAATGCGCGGCCAATCACCATGTCCTCAAGCTCGCGGTCGCCCACCACGTGCGGGAACACGACCGCGAGCGCCTCGCGCGTCATCCGCCCGTCAAACGCGCCTAGCGCCTCCACGACGCAGTCGTTGACTTCGTCGTCGGACACGAGCACGCGCACCGAGTCGGCGCTATAGGATTCCATGCGAAAGAGCTCCGTGTACAGCCACCACTGCTCAAAGAGCGCCCGTCGACCCGTCGTGGCGGCGTCCACGGCGACCTGCTCATCAAACACCCACCCCATAAACCCTTGCTCGCCTGGTGTCCACCGATCAGGCCGGTACCCGTTGCGGAAGGCGTGGAACATGCGCGAGCTCGTCGACAGCATCGCGCCGCGCTGGTTCTCGCGCGCCACGAGCGAGCGCATATCGATCAAGTGGCGGCTCAGTTCCAGGCGCTGCACCTCGCTCCTCAGCGCGTTCACGTCCAGCATGAGATTGTAGAGCCGCGAGTCGTCCGCGTTGCGCACGAGCGCGCGGCGGCGGCGCTTCTTCACGGTAGCGACAGCCGCAACGGGCGCATGGAGCGGCGTCGCGGGCACGAGGGCGCTCATTGTTGGCGTCGCGGGGAGATCGGGGGGCGTCAAGGAGACCGTTGGCTGGAGCCGGCGAAAGCGATACTAACTACTGTGGGAGTGGCGGCGCTTGTGGAGAGCAGCTTCCTATAGAGCCTCGCGCCGAACCGTCGGGCTGGTTTGTGGCCAAAACCGTCCAGTTACCTAATGTGTGTGCCGCCTCGTTTATTTGTGACGGATTTTGTTTTGTTTTGCTTTTTTATTTACGCGTACCGTACATTGTGCGGTACGGGTGAACGTACAGTGCGCCCCGGCAAATCCGAAACTGCAAGTTTTATTGAACCTCTCCTCCTGGATGTGATGTGCCACTTTGCTGAAGTACTGCATTAAATTAAGATTTTTGATTGACAAGCATCTTTGGGGTTACACCAACGCACTCCCGCTGAATGTTCATGTTGCAAGTTGAAGACAAAAATCAACGGTGCAGGAGCAAGATTATTTTTCGGAGTAATTAGTGAAAATCGGCCACGCGAGCGCCCAACAGCTCGTCATTTTTCTAAATGCCGATTCCTCCAAAGAAGCACTACGTTCGCCTCACCTTCGGCGAGAAGGTGAAGTTGTGCAGTGTTGCCGCGATGCAGTCTTTTACTCTAGAGCGTCTGTCCGAATGGGCGACTCGGGCGTTCG
>JAADYG010000962.1:0-10898 GCA_023338115.1 Phytopythium boreale | reverse complement strand
TAGGCCGGTGGTTGCGAGGGCGGGGAACGTGAACGAGATCGTGGACTGGGTTTCTGAGGGCCAAATCGTGCAAAATGGCGAGAGCGAGAGCGCAGTCGACATGTTCTTCGCGCTCAAGCCACCGAATTCAAGTCCCGGCGATCGGGGTCGACTCGTCGTGGTGCTCGACCATCGCAAGCGGCGAGTAGGCTCGCTGAGCCCTGGAACTGCGAGGAAACTGCTTGCCGACATGATGAACGGCTGCCCCAGCTTTCTTCGTACCAACCACCACGCCACCACAGTCCCAGTCATCATGTACTCCGGGGGCAAGTACTCACCCGCGCTCCACGACTTCGTCTATTCTCAAGGCAACCACTGCATCTTGTTACCAGCAATGAGAGTCGACGCTACCACGGCATGTTTGCAGACCACCCAGCTTGTATGCTCAAGGGCCCAGAGAGATTCACCGAAGCGACCATGGCTTCAGAGAACAAATCCAACGTTCCGCTGGGCAAAATGAGACGGCTGTGATAGGCAGCAACGGCGCTCGACGGCATGTCAGACGGGGAGATGAAGCCCGCGGTGCTGGCCACCGAAGACGGCGACGACCACAGCAGTACGTGCAGCAGCCAGCACGGAGGTGAAGCTGCCACCTCGACCACAGGCAAGCGAAAGAGAGCCAAAGCAGCAGCTGCAATGCGAGGCCGAGTGCACCAAGTCGGCGCTCGTCGGCAGCTTTTGCTCGGCCCACGGCGGCGGCGCAAGTGCAAGACACCCGACTGCACCAAGACGGCGCTGCTGGGTCATGTGCATCGCAATCGGCGGCGGCGCGCAGGACGATCAGATGATGGACATTGATCAGTACTAGGCAGGCGAACAGAGAGGGCGTAGTTCGTGTATCGCCTGTCGACTGTATTATGCGTATTGCATGGTGTCGTGCGTATTGCTGCTGCATCATATAGCCGCGTCAGCGTCATGTCGAGCACGAACACCGCGTTGGACGACCGGGTGATCGCCCTTTAATTTATTTCCACTTGCGCTTGTACTCGTCGTTGTCGACGACTCCGAACTGGTGCTTGTCGCCCTGCTTATACAAGCAAAACGGTAGTCTCCGTGAGTTGAATTCGAGGTGCGTCGTCTCGAACTTCCACTCACATGCCAACGTACCCGTTTCTCTTCCGTCCATCCGTGCGCATCCATTTCCTTCCGTCGCTTGCCGCCCTTCTGGAACCCACGCCAGTTGCCCACGCGATGCTCTCGCCGATCTTCCTCCGCCCACGAGCGTTCTCGCTTGTACGAATCCGTCATCTAGCGCATCACAAAGCAAAGCAAGCGCACGTCGTCAGTCCGATTTGACCACAGCATGCAAATGTGGAACTGCGAGGACCAAATGCGTACCTCCTGCTGCTCCTTGTCGAGCTTTTCGGCCTCACGACGACGCAGGGCGGCTTCACGTGTCTCCAAATTGCGTCGACGGTTCTCGATCTCCGCGAAAGCGCGGAGCACCGCCTTCTCGACTTCCTCCTTGAGGTCGCTAAGCTCACTCTCCTTGGCGCCCTTCTTGAGCTTCGCGCGCCGCTCCTTGTCAACCTTCTCCGTCGCGTTCTCGATCGTGCGGATGATGGTCTTGCGACGATCCTCCTGCAGGATTAAGTTGTACGCCTTCTTGACCTCTGCAGCGGGCACAACGAACGCGTCCCCAGTCAGACAACAACGAGCAGAACAAATCGGGCATAGCTTAAGCCGCACCTTCAAATGCTTCGCGAGCCCTCGGGTTGCGGCACTTGTCTGGGTGGATCATGGCCGATATCTGCGAGTGTGGGCACAACGCATGGACAGCCGTTAGTCCACATTAATGCACTCTTTTGAGAGTTTCACATGCAAACGCCAGACCTTGCGGTAGTGCTGCTTCATATCTTCCTCGGTCGCGTCCGTGTCGAGCATGAGTACGCGAAACGGGTTGAGGTTGATCCACGCGTAGTGCGGCTGCAGCAGGCGCTCGATCTGCCCCTCGGCGTCGCCAAACTCCACCGGCGGCTTCTCCTTCTTCTCCTCCGAGTTTGCGTCGCCCATGTCCTTCTTGATGCAGTTCGCGTTCTCCTCAATCTCCTGCACCTCCGACATGAACGCGGCGAGCAGGTCGTCCTCGCCCTTCGGCTCCTTCTTCTTGGCAGCCTCGGCCTCGCGTTTCTCGCGCTCCAGCGCCTCTCTCCGCTCCTCTGCCTCCTTCCGCAGTCGCTCCTGCTTCTTGGCGTGTTCGCGCAGGCGCTGTGAGTGTGCCTGCCCCGCTGTGTACGCCTCCTCGGCCGCCTGCGCAAGCGACGCGTTGTCCGGATCGAGCTTCAGCCCTTCGTTGTACGTGGCGCGCGCCGCGTCGAAGCGCTTCAGCGCGTGCTCGGCCGCTCCCTTCCGGCTGTAGCCCTTCCACCAGTCCGGTCGCAGCTCGATGCACTTCTCGGCGTCCCTGAGCGCCTTGCCGCGCGCGTCGCCCATCGCCAGGAACGCTGCCGACCGGTTGCTGTAATACACGGCGTTATCCGGGTCCAGCTCGATCGCGCGCGTGTACATCTCCACCGCCTGCGTGAAGTCCTTCTCCGCTAGCCGGCGGTTGCCCTCCGCCTTGAAGCCCTCGGCCTGCGCCGCCGCCTCCGCCGTCACGCCGCCCGCGTCCGCCATATTCCTCTCCGATTTTCTATCGGCGGTGTTGCCCAGTGCGCCTTCCGTTGCTTTCGAGAACGAGGAACCGTACTGAGGTGACTCTATTATTTAATGTATAGACCTTTCGTAATAGGCTTAGATGTTATAAATGATGATGTAAAGTATTTGTTTATACAGGATGGAAGCCATGCAGGAGTGATGGTCAGGTCAACCCCGCGCTTCCGCACTTTCCCTTTTCTCCTGGGTTTGTTCCCGTAAAGTATCGAAATTGGGCGGAGGGAGGCGGCATGTTCGGCGCGGGCGCGTGCTCACTGAGCGTCGGGGGAAAGGTGGGTCTGCTATTGGGCGCGTAATAGTGTGGGTGTACGCGTAGATGTGAGCTGACGGCGCCGTGGAGCGGACAGGTGCGGTGCATGGACGCCGTGCTGGGCGAGAAGAGCCGCGCGCAGTTCCTTGTAGGGACGTCGTCGCTGCAGCAGCCGAACCAGGTGCGTCGCGTTATATTCCAAGCGCTTGGTGCCCTTCTCACCAACTGGACGCTAACATTGGACTACTGCGGCGGTAGATCCAACTGGTGGAGTTTGACGCCGGGGCGAACGATGTGGCCGTCAAGCGCAGCTTCAAGCACTCGGGCGAGGTTCGACACCTGGCGCCGAGTCCGCATGACGCCGCGCTGCTTGTGACGAGCGGCAAGCCGCGCGGTCAGCCGCAGGAAGCGAAGGTGTGGAGGATGCTGGTGGGTGATGGTGGCGAAGACGAACCGACGGTCGAGACGGAGCTGGAGGAAATCTGCGCCATTCCTACACAGAAGGCAACGGTTTCCAAGTACGTGCCGAGGACTATTGGTGTTTGGACAGCGTTGGGGCAAGAGGGATTCTAAGTGAGCCATCGTTATGTCAACATACGCAGGGTCGTGTGGAATACTAGCAGGGAGCAGGGAGGTGCCACGCTTGCGTCGGCGCACGAGACGCTGCTGCGGACCTGGAGCTTGGAGAACCAGGCGATCGAAGCGCTTGACAAGCTAGATCTGGACCTGTCGCTCGTCCCGGCATCCATCAAGACGCTCGCGTGGGATCCGCACAACGACAAGTATTTGTCGTTTGCGCTTGGCGGCAGCATCCAGACGTGGGACGTGCGCAGCAAGTCGATTGCGTTCAGTGTCGACGATGCGCACATGCACACCACCCTGGACATCGACTACAACCCCAACAAACCCTACGCGCTTGTCAGCGGTGGCGACGACGGGAAAATCAAGTTCTGGGACCTCCGGTACGCCTCCAGGCCGCTGCTAGTTCAATCTGCACACTCGCACTGGGTGTGGCAGACGCGCTACAACAGGTTCCACGACCAGTTGGTGCTGTCTTCCAGCTCCGACAGCTCGCTGGCGCTCTGGCGCATCTCCTCCATTTCGTCCGCACCGATCGTGGAGCTGGACGAACAGGACTTAATGAGCGAGACGGCGTCGGGCGCTGATGTTGAGGACAGCAAGATCAAGAGCTACGACGAGCATGAAGACTCGGTGTATGCTGTCGCCTGGGGAGCCAGTGACTCGTGGGCATTTGCGTCGGTATCGTACGACGGGCGACTTGCTATTCACCAGGTTCCGTCCACGGAAAAGTACAAGATCTTGCTGTGATCCTGAGGGACAGACTCATCTGCGGCGAACACGACCAGCAGCGAAACGTGAGGACAACTCTGTCTGTCCATTTCCTTGCTCGGGTTTATTGTCGCCTGTTACTCGCTGATGGACAGTGCTCGGCTAACCCTGGTTGTTACACTCAACAGCACGCGGTCGCTTTGACATTTGTTTCTCGACTTGAACAGCACCTTACTGGACCAACAATATCCACGATCGACGGGGTATCCCACTTGCGCCGACATTGACAAGCGACGGCAACAACAAACTAACTAACTAACTGCCCGCTGCCATCTCAGCCGACCCCGCTTTCGACTGGACGCCCAGCCGACAGACCACCGGAGGGAACAGAAGAGCGAAGAAACGTCGTGACTCCCGCCACGGAGCTCAACCCCGCATCATCTTGCTGGCTTCGTTGCGAAGCCAGTCGAGCTCGTCCATAGCCTTCTGGAAGTTCACCATGTCGCCCTTGCTCACACAGGTGGCGACCTTCTGCGCCGCAGCCGCAAGCCGCTCCTCCAAGCTGCTGCTGTTGTTGTCGACGGCCTCCGGTTCAACCACAGTCTTCCGTGCAGAGCCATGCGGGCTCGCAACCAGAGGAGTCGCTGCAGTGGCGGGCAGACGGCCGGGCACACCACCAGACATGTTACCGCGGGCGATGCCAGCTCCAGGCATCAGCGTCTTCTTGGCGCCAGACTTGGCCATGTTTCGAGGAGGCGGCGACGGTGCAGAGAACCCAGGGGGCGGCATGACCGATGACGTTGGCACAGGCGCGCGCTCGCCCATCTTGGAAGAAAAGATGCGCGCCGCGTTGGTCGCGCCAATACCAAGTGAGCTCTGGATGATCTCGTCCTTTGCTCGGGTCTTGTCCTCGTTGCTCAGGCTGCCACGGCGAGCCATCTCGGCCACCTTGCGCAGGCGCAAGCCGTTGGGGCTCATCATGGGGAGTCCCTTGGAGGAAGACGTCGTGGACGCATCGTCTTCATCGTCCGTCATTGGCGGAGGCGGGGGCGGCGGGATCGAGAGATTGGAAAGTCCGCTCAAGTTATCACGCCCGCGGCTACTGGCACCACTCGCGTGGTAGAACTGCACGAAGTTGTTGGAGATCTCCGTCATGTCGTCGTACCCGCCCGTCACCTGAACCACGTCTTCGTCCGTGTAGTCTTGAGAGCTGGATCCGTCATCGTCATCGTCATTGTCCGAGGTGGAGGAGCTCGCATCCGACACGGTGTCGCCACGAGCTCCGCTTTCCTGCACGTCGCCCGCGGTCTCGTCGATGCCCGGCATCGTCCCAGCCGCGCCGTAGTTGGGGAACGCCATGTCTCCCTCTCCGTTTGCGGCGGCGCCAGCGAAGTTACCCGGGAAGTCACGCGCCAGCTCCAGCCGACTCTTGCTGCGACGGCGGAACTTGAAAAACTCTGCGGCGTTGCCAAAACTTCCACGGCGCGCGCCATTCAGAGAGTTTAGCGATGGGTTCGCAGGTGCACTCGCGAGTGGCGGCGCTCCTGAACCGCTGCGGTTGCGAGCGATCTGGCTCGTAAGAGCGCCGAGCTGCACTGCCGCCTCGGCCGCGGGCGACTTCATGCTTGATGCGTTGCCATCGTCGAACTTTGCGGACTCTGGCTCGGACGCCGTGTTGCTTGAGCTCGTGGGCGATGCCAGCTTCTTCCGCGTCGTGACAGTCTGCGGCGTGTTCAAGACGGACTCCGCTACTTGCCAAGGCACCGTCATCGACGGGCGTCGCGACAGTCCGGGGGGTGGCGCGATCACGGCGTTTTGGTCCTGATTAGCCGCATCGTCCTTGGACGCGATGTTGTAGTAGGACGTCTGCTGGTTGTAGAACGACGCCTACCAGTGGGAATCAAGCACATACGGCACAACTCAAAAGGTGAGCACAGACCGTCCATAACGAGCGACACGAGCCGACGGAAAGCGCTATCCGTACCGGAATGGACGGCGCCGACTCAAGCTTCTTGGATCGCGCTGGCGGCGGCGACCACGAAGGAAGCGACGTGGCCACGAACCCGCCGCTTTCATCTAGTGGAGGCGGCGGCGGGAACGAGTCTTCCGGAAACTGCAGTGAGTGGCGGGACAGCGACTGCAACACGATTCGGGAGGCGATATGTAAGCAACCACATCCACACTCGATCTGGTGAGCGGCGCAACTAACCCGTACCTCCTCAAAGCTGGGCTTGCCACCTTCGTCGTCATCAAACGACGGGTGTGCGTACGAGTCCGTCTCCTACTCCAGGCATCGAAGGGCAAAGAGGTGAGCGCTGACATCAACACCGACATTTTCACAAGTGTGTCCAGCATACCTGAGAAGACGACGAGTTACCGCCGTCGCCGAGGCTGTAGTCGTACGCGAGGTACTCTTCGAACGACTGTCCGCTGTAAGAGTACCGCGTCGGCGCCGTATCGATCGGCGGCTCGACCGTCTTGACGAGCTGCGAGCTGCGCGACCGACTCCGGTTGCCGCGCACTGGGATCACCTCGTTCGAGCTGTTGTTGTTGCCGCCAGTTCGCAGGTTGCTGAACGCGGTGCGCTTGGGCGTCGACCCGGGCGTGAGCGACCCGCGCAGGCTGTCGCGGTACTGCGACTTGGCCACGTTGGTCAGCACGGCGTTGCTCACGAGCCCCGTGATCTCCGTCTGGCGCATCGGCACGCTCTGCGACGCGAGCCGCAGCGTCGTCAGCTGCTTGAGCTCCTGCACCGTCATGCCCATCTTGGGCATCACGGGCGTGCCCGGACCCGCAGTGGGCGTCGCTGCAGCCGCCACCGCCGTGCTCGCGTTGATGGCCGCGACGTTGATCTTGGGCGTCGCCGGTCGGCCGGCAGCGCTAAAGCCCTCGGCGTGCGGCCCCAATGCGGGCGACTTGGGCGTCGCCGGGCCGCCCGACTGCTGCATGCGCTTCTGCGTCAACCGCTTCAGCTCCTGTTACGAGAACCAGATTGTTAGCGGGCAAGACAAGCAGCCAGCCAACCACGCGTGGAGAACAGGGGGACGCACCTCGACCGTCATGCCGCTCTTGATGCCCATCTTGGCGGGCAGCTGGCCCTTTTGGCCGCCGCGCCCGTTGTTGCTGGGCTTGGCGTAGCCTCGATTCGTGGGCGTGCCCGCCTGCGCGCCCAGCTGCTGCTGCAGGTACGCCTGGTGCGAGCGCGCGGCCGTGGCGCCGCCCTTGCGCCGGCTCGCGTCCGCCATGCTCACTTGTTACGCTGACGACTGGGGAGGTTACGCACGCGGACGTCACACGGAGAAGACGACCAACAAGAAACGCGCCAGAGGGGAGAGTCGCTAGCTTCTTAGTGGCCGCCGCGGGAGCTCTTCTTGTTCGTTCGCGCCTTCGCTCGCCTTCTTATTTGCCGACCACGAGCCGGCCGACGGGGAGGAAGTAGGGCGGCGGTAGTTTCAGAATAAGCCGCCCCTGGTCCAAGTAGGGGGAGATCGCGCGCGGGGGTATCTTGGATCGTGAGCCAAGGTGAGTGGGGATTTCGATTGAGCCTGGGAGTTGCTCTCGCCCCCCTGGTAGGGCAGGTCGCGTTGGTTATTTCGGAAGAAACGAGGAAGAAGAAAAGCACCCCCCCCCCCCAAATAAAACTCCCCCAACTGAAAACCCTGCAAACAAGACCAGCAGGGCGGCTCGTTTTTCCCCTCACTTCTTATTTTTGTTCCCCCCAACGGCCACTCAGTTGCTGAATAAAGGGGCATACGCTCAAAATTACAGAGCATTCGCCGGATACTTACTCCCATTCGACAACCTTGGGTTCACGCTTGACACTCGCCAAGAGCCAGAAACCGAACGAGATGCAACTGTACCACATTTACGGTACAGTTGTTTAGATATGTAATTGTTCGAATCTTTTCGGCGCTCGCGACCTTTCGCGTCCCGCGTTGCTTCCACCGCTCGATCGCACAATTGAGCGACCAGCGGAGGACATGGGCAGGACGAAGAACAAGTCGAAGGCCAAGGGCCGGCGCTCCGCTGAAGGCAACCAGGCGACGCACGAGCGAACGCACCAGAAGCACCTGCAGCTGGGCCCGTGCGGCGATGGCATGTACAGCGGCACGTTCCGCTGGCTCGAGTCCAAGCGCTTCCCGCCGCTCCCAGCCGCTCCAAGAGACCCCGTTGAGCTGCGCAAAGGCTGGCAAGGGTATCTATCCTCGCGGAGTGACGCAGCGCACGACCTGGTGGCGACAGCGACGCGCGATCCGTCCATGCTGGACGCGCTCAGCTTCCCCGTCACGCTGCTGTATGTCGCTGAGCTGCTGCAGCTGCCCTGCTTCGCATCGACCAACCAAGGTGAAGCGATCAATGTGCTCGTGGTTGGCGCATCGCGCAAGGCCGAGCAGCGCGTGTACGCCAACACCGACTACTGGAGCGAGGTCGCTGCGTCGTGCCCGTCACGTCGTATGAATCTGTACTTCATCGGGCCGGAAGTGGACGAAGACGTCACATCGAAGCGACGCGACACCACAGCTCCGAGCAACATGACTGTCGACGCGTTCCATGGCACGTTCGGTGGGTTTCAAAGCTCCACCGCGTTTACAACCTGCGGTCCAGCAAACACGGTCATCATCGGCTACAACACGGGCTTCGGCAGCTTCATCGACGCGGGCTCGAGCGGCGGCGACCACCGCCTGTTGGTGAGTTGGCTGCCAGACCTGTACGCCATCGCGGAGTCGGGCATCCCCGCTGTCTTCACGTGCGCGAACGACTACTGTGACATGAACGGCGAGTTCGCCATCCAGTCGCGCGTCGTGGGCGCCAACATGCTGCTTCTGCCGCAGCAAAGCCCGTTCAGCGCGGCGTCGTACCTCCACGAAGAAGGCAAGCAGGAGACGGCGTGGTCGCGCGCCTCGAGCTTCCTGTACGTCGTCCAAGGCGTCGACCCAAAACGGCGCGTGCAGCTTGATCCCAGAGATGACCGGGTGGTCGCTAAGCTCCATGCGCGGCTGGACGCGGATATCCCTGATCTGCACCTCATTGATGCAGTCGGCAGACACTTTTACATGGGGATGGTGCTGACCAAGGAGCAGGCCGCGCGATGCAAGGCGCTCAATGGCGCCACGACCAACAACGTCGGTACAAACACTGCCGCTGCCAGTAAACCGACTGCAGATACCAAAGAAGCGCCAGCTCCACCCTCCAAGACATCAGCAGCACCGACGAAGTTGGCGACGCCGCGATATGAGATCCTACCGGGTGCCCGCGACAAGGAGATCGTGGTTCGCGTTCTCGTGCCCGACGTGCGATCGCCAGCCGTCGACAAGATCGCGGTTGACGTCAACGGATCGGCACTCACGCTGCTGGTCCAGGACAAGTACCTGCTGCGCGCCGACCTCCCGTTCTCCGTCGCCCGCGACGCCCCCGTGCGCGCCGAGCTGGCGCCGCCCTTCCTGCTGATCGCGCTCCATCGCGACTAGATACTGATTTAGTGAGGTAAAATAGTGTAATGAACTGTATGAAGTTACGTGGTATCAGTGGGGTATCGTACTTAGCGAGCAGCTACGGTAACTAAGTGCGCCTCTAAGTCGAACTTTACGCGGCGATTAACTCGGCCTAGAGCGCCAAACACCGTGCCAGCAGTAGCGATGTCGCTCAAATTCCTCAACCTCAAGGGGTGGCACCCGTCCAACAAGGCCAACCAGAAGCGCATCTGGATCGCGGAGCAGAAGGCCAAGGCGCGCGAGCAGCGCGAGGCGGAGGCGGCGCGCGAGGTGCGCAAGAACGCGGACACGCAACGCTTCCAGCAGCTCGCGGCCGCCGGGGGCGACACTGAGGCCTCGCGGCGACTGGACGCGCAGCAGGTCGGCTTCCTCTACGCGCCGCCGCCGGGCCTGCAGAAGGCCGAGGCGCCCGCGAAGGACGGTGACGATGTCGGGCATCAGGTCGCGGAAGGTCAGTGCCGTTCTACTAGGGAGCATTTCGATGTGTAGCTAACTGGACGTTGACTGCGACTGCAGACGACGCGGTGCGCGAGTTCCGGCGCAAGATGGAGAAGAGCCGGGGAGCTGCGGGCGCGGACGATGCGCGCCGCAACCTGGAGCGCTACGTCGGCCGCCGCCCCGACGAGCCGCTCACGATCAAGGACCAAGTCGGTGCGTTCTGGACCCTTGAGCGTGTGCTCTTTCCTAGTCTAATGCCGTGCGTCTACATGTAGAGCGGTTCCCGTTCCTGAAGGACGCGCCGGTTGAGGGCGACTACACGGACTCGGTTAAGGTAAACTTCAAGCCAGTGGGCAAGCAGCTGCGCAACGTGCGGTGCCTGCGCTGCGGTCAGTGGGGCCACCAGTCGGGCGACCGCGAGTGCGAGCTGCGCGACTTTAACCCGCACGGTGCGCTTGTCCTGCCAGTTCTTTGGACGATGGAGACGATTGGATCTCTAAAGTGTATAGGTGGGCGTGCTTTGTGCCTGTAGACGCGGCTCGGCAGGCGATGGAAGACCCCATGACGTACGTCAAGTCGGTGAACCAGTCGGCCAAGCAGCAGCTCGTGCTGCGCCGCGCCGCGCTGCCGCTGGAGATGGTGAGTGCTACTGTAGACGACCAGCATCCTGCTTAGTTGGTGAAGCGTGTTGCTGACTGATGTGTGTGTGTGTGGGGGGGGGGGGGGGGGGGGTG
>JAADYG010000961.1:0-10944 GCA_023338115.1 Phytopythium boreale | reverse complement strand
GGGGGGGGGGGGGGGGGGGGGGGGAACGACCGGAGGCGTTAATGGGTGATAAGGGGGCGGAGTGTCTACGTCACCACATTCCCACGACGTTGGACCACGACGCGCTGGGTATCAGCGCTTGGCATGATGGTCCGAGGCAATGCAAACTGTAGTGGGCAGCATTCTCGGCCCCGCGGGCTTATTCACAAGCCGCCGGTGACTGTGGACGAACGAGCATGCCACCATGCAACACGCTCGGACACGACTGACGTCCTGCTGACGTCAGACGCTGTTCTTAACTGTTTGTTAAGCTGTGTTGGGATGGCATCCGCCCATTATCATAATAAATGTATGATCACCCGCCTCTGACTTTGATTGGCTGTGCTGGTGGACCGCGAACCGGCACTCGGCTTCACTCTCCCAGTCTTCGATTCGCGTCGTCAACAGCAACGCGTCCTTGTTTCTTCTCCCCGCATGTAGTGCCGCAGTGTGTGCTCGTGTATGAGAGCTTGCTCCTTGCTTCTAGTGGCGTTCCGATGATTATAGTAGCAGACAATCAAAATGCTGAGTCGCCCCAAACACGGGGCGGCAATGCAGATTTCAATCGCTATTCATCGCTAGACAGTATATGAGGAACCCACCGCTACCCAACGTTTATGTGCATGTCGTAGACCTCGCGCACTCGCCTCAATGCTAAGTAAGCAACAATGCACACCAATTGACGCGAATAAGCCTAAGAACCAGGATGTTGAGAGCTATGGAGTACCGTAGAAACAGTGGAGACGCTGTTCTTCCGACCGTCTTGCAAAACCCCATCGAGACACACGGCATCTTGGGCCGCACACGAGCTCAGGGGGCTGTCAAGCCCACCGGTATTATTGCACGAGTTACTGCGGAGTAGAGAACAACGGCCCACCGAATCGTCGTGGCAACACATGCAACAGCGGGCGACCAGACAGAGAGCAGCAGGCCTTGTCCGAGTCCGGTTGCGCTTGCCTTGGCGTCGGTTCCACTGGCTACGTACCTGCTTTTCACACTCCACCCTAAAACCCACCGTGTTTTAAAAAATGGTATGAAGACCGCGGCCGGCCAACCACCGAACCCGACGAATATTCGACTCGCCAAGAGCTGCAGTCAGTGGATCGGATCGGTCGCGATGAGCGCGGAGGAGCCCTCGATGAACGCCAAGGCGCGGCGCAAGCTGCTCCGCCAGCAGCAGCAGCAGCAGCAGCAGCAGCAGCAGGCGGAGCGCGAGGCCGAGCGCGAGGCCACAGTCAAGACGAAGGACGTCGAGATGAAGGAGGAGCCGACGGCGACGGCGGACGGCGACAAGCCGCTCAACGCCAAGCAGCGCCGGATGCTGGCGCGGCAGGCGGCGAAGGCCAAGGAAAAGGAAGAGGACAGCAAGCCTGCCGTTGTCAAGGCGGAGGAAGCGACGGACGCGGCCGCGAGCGGCGAGAAGCTGAATGCCAAGCAGCGGCGGCTGTTGGCGCGGCAGGCGGCGCGCGGTGACGACGACTCGGGAGACGCCGAAGGCGACAAGAAGGCCAAGAAGGGCGACAAGGGCGCCGTGGCGGGCAAGAAGCGCAAGCGCAGCGCGGGGAAGGGCGTTGGCGAGGAGAACGATGACGAAGAGGGCAGCAAGTCGCGCAAGAGCATCCACCTGACGCTGTTCGTGGGCCAGCTGCCGTTCAAGGCGACGGAGGCGCAGGTGCGCAAGCACTTTGCCGAGGCGGGCGAGATCAAGCTGCGCATGCTGACGGACAAGAAGACGAAGCGGTTCAAGGGCACGGCCTTCATCGAGGTCAAGGACAGCAAGGCGCTGGGCGCGGCGCTGTCGCGGCACCACACGCTTCTGAACGGGCGCCGCATCAACGTGGAGCTGACGGCCAGCGGCGGCGGCAACAAGTCGGAGCAGCGCCGCACCAAGATCGACCTGCTGCGCAAGAAGCAGAGCAACGTGCAGGTCGAGAAGGCGCGCGCACTGCTGCAGAAGCGCGCGGACGCGCCCGAGTCCAAGGTCACGCCGGAGGACATTGATGACCGCGTCGTCGACTTCCTCTCGTGGTTCGACTACGAGACGGCCAAGCGGGCGCTGGACGAGTTCGACCGGTGCGTCAGCGACCGCGTCATGAACCGTAAGGCCTTCTTCATGGGCATCCTCAAGCGCTTCGTCCAGACCGACGGCGACGAGTAAGGAACACACTCGTCGTCACCACAAGAACGCGACTTCCGAGCAGGTTGGTCGCCGACTCCCCCTCAGCTTTATGGATAGTTTTGACCTTTTGATGAATGAATAGAGACCCATGCTACGATGTACCGGTAGTGCCTCTCGTCAGCTGACGACGCGAGCGTTCTCTACTGAACGGCGTCGTCTGTGAGTCCCAGCTTCTCACACAGCAGCTGGATCTTGCGGTCGGCGGCCTCGCGCTTGCGCGTCTCCTTTTCCAGCGCGCGCCGGGCGCTGTCGATCTGGCCGCTCGCCGTGTCCTGCACCTGGCTCGCGATCATTTCCTGCAGACGCAGCGAGCCGATCGACGACAGCGACGAGGAGGTCGACAAGACACTGCCCGTGCGTGAGCGAGCGCGGCTCGGCGAGCGCGTCAGCGACAGCTGCGACGAGCAGTCTCGGTCGGGTGGTAACCACGTCGTCGGTGAGCGAGCAAGCGGCCGCTGACTGCTGGAACTACGCAGCTGATGCCGGTCTCCGCCGGTCGTGGTCGCGCTCACGCCTCCGCAGGTGGTCTCAGCCTCGTTCGGCCGTGTTTGACGCGGCGTGACGGCCGGGATGAGCGTGCCCGTGATGCCCATGACCATGCGCTGCTGCCGGCGCTTGAGCGCAGCGTCGCTCGGCTGCAGCCCGCCGTCGTTCACGCGCTCCTGCTTGTGCTCCTTGGCCACGTGGTACCGCCACAGCAGGTCCTGCACCAGCTCACGACATGCGTCATTGCCGGCCGATGGGGATAGATGGTTTGTCAGTACCGCCAGTCATGCAGCACCAGTCACTCACCTTGTTTCACGGCGTGTCGTTCTGCGCACCCTTGTAGAACTTCTCGAGCTTCTGGTTGGAGCCCCACGAGCACATGATGCGCATCGCCACGTCAGTGGCTGCTAATCCTCGACTCCAGCTTGATGACTATCAACGCGTTCCCAACACCACAAAAACTCAAATTGCACTTCTATTTTTGACGCCAACGCCGCCACCCACGCCATTGCAACCCGGTGAATACTGCACGAGTCAATGGCGCGTCCCTTGTGTCAATTTTCGACGGCTTAGAGCGTCCCAGCGGCCTTCTTGGCGCGGTAGGCGGCCTCCTTGCCTTCGGCGCGGTACTTGGCCTTCTTCTCCGCCTTGTGCACCTCCTCGAACGCCTTCTCCTCGCGCTGCTTGCGCTTGAGGTTCTCGGCGTTGCGCTTGCTGTTGCGCTCCTTGCGCGTGGCCTCGCGGTCGCGGCGCACTGTGTTGACCTGCTGCATGAACGCGTACTTCTTCTTCTCCTCGGGCTCGAGCACCACCGCGCGCTTGGTCAGGTACGGCGTCGACGCCTTCTGCTTGTCGAGCTTGGGCTTGCTCGCGAACGGCAGCTTCGCCTGCAGCTTCTTGGGCACCTTGAGCGTGCTGAACTTGCGCTCCGTGCGCACGATCGGCTTGTACAGCGAGTCCGGATTCACGGGCACCGCCAGCTTCTTCTCCTTGCGCAACTCGAACGTCGTCTTCATGAGTCCGGCCTCGTCCTTCTTGCCGACAGCTCCCTTGCCGCTCATGAGCAGCGACGTGACAGGATTGTACAGCGTCTTGGGCTCCACAGGCACCCACGTGCGGCAAAAGACAATGTCGCTCTTGAGGATCTTGTCCTCGAACGTCGCTCGGAAGTCGCCCTTCTCGCCGCGCAGCGCCTTCTTGATGCGACCGCGGATGCCGCTGACCGTGCGAACGCTCGCGCCCTCGAACTTGGCAACCTCGAGCTCCGTGTTGAACATGCCCTTGATGAACGCCGTGTTCTTGTGGATCTTGCTCGGCGTACCGATGAGCTTGAGCTTCTTGACCACGTTGAACTTGTGGTCCAACTCGAGCACCACACCCGTCGCGCTCACGCGGAAGTTTTGCGCGCTGTTCGAGAGCGTCTGGAATGCGATCACGCCCGTGTTGGGCGGGGACATGGGGCCGTAGATGGTCGCATGACAGTGCATGTGCTCGGGCGTGTACTTGAGGTACCGATGTCGCTCGTTCGTGTCTTCGATCGAGTACAGCGGCAAGCTCTGGAACCGCCGCCAGCCGATGGAAAAGACGAGGGGGTCGTTCGTCTTCAGGATCTTCCTGTGCCAACGGTGCTTCTTGAAGCGCATGCGCACGAGACCGAGGCTCTGCTCGACGTTCGGAAGGCCACCAACCACGATCGGGCTTTTCGGGTTGTAGTAACGCACGAACTCCGCAGGCACACCCGAGAACTCAATGCGCACGTACAAACCGTTGCGGAAGCCCTCGAGCTGCAGACGCACGTCTTCACCCTCATCACCGAACTCCTGGGCGTTGCGCAGCGCCTGCTCCTCACGCAGTCGCTTGGCCTCCTTCATCAGCTCCGTCATCTCTTCATCGTCCTCCTCCTTCTTGTCGTCGTCGTCATCGTCATCGATCGACTTCTTCGCTTGCTTCTCAGCACGCAGACGCTCGCGGATCTGCTCGTCGGTCTCTTCAGCTGATCCGTTTTCAGCATCGTCCCCTTCGTCGTCGCTTTCCTTGGTGTCATGAGCGCCAACATGCTTCTCGCCGGTCTCCAAATCCTCGAAGGAGCCATCGACCTCGTCATCATTGAGCGGATCTGCATTGCTGCCATCCATGTCTTCGTCCTCGTCGTCCTTGTTGACGCGCTTCCACGAGCCAGTGACGAACCGATTGCGGATGCCCTCGAGAATGTCGGGCATCGCCCAGTCCTGCACGTCATCGGTGGCAATGTGCAGCTTCGAGCAGTCCAGCGCATTCCACTCGCTGTACGAGTCGTTCCCGGAAGCAGCTCGCACCTTGCTCTTGAGCTGGAAGAACGAATCACCGTCGTCGTCACTGTCGTTTCCGGACTTCTTCCCCCTGTTCTCCTCGTTCTCCATGTCGCGCTCCGACATGTGCAGCTTCTCGCGCTCCCCGTAGACGAGCTCCATCAAGTTCACGTCCGACCTTTCGCGCTCCAGGAAGTTCTGGGCAGCACGAGACACGAGATTCTCCTTCCAGCGCAGCTGCGATTCCTCCCCACCAACTTCGCGGTCCTCCTCACCGTCATCGTCATCATCGTCGTCGTCGTCGTCATCATCGTCGTCGTCATCATCCGATCTCGACGCGACCTCGTTTTCGGAATCGCTTTCGCGCTGCTCAGCGTCACCGACATCGTCAAACACGGCCCGACGACGGATGCGACCGGTGCTGTCACGAACGATGGCTTCCTTCGGACGACCAACGGTTCGTTCGGTCTCGCTGTCATCATCGTCGTCATCGTCATCACTGTCGTCATCGCTGCCCGCATTCTCATCCCCCTCGTCGTCGTCGCTGTCACGGTCGCTCTCGACCTCGTCCGCGCGAATAGCGGCCGTGTTCTTGAACAGCGACAGACTGGCACCGCGCAGTCGCTCGTCCAGTCCGACACCAATCTGCTGCAGGTTCTGCACCATCTCGACGCCTTCACCGCCGGCGCCGATGCGCATGCTGCTGGGGTCCGCTTCGTCGTCGCTTTCAGCGCGGTCGGGCACAACGTTCTCGCTGTCGGGCTTGGTGTAGTTGAGCTGGCTCAGGTTAATGTACATGGCGTCCTTGTCGTACGTGATGTTGCCGACATCCGACATGGGCGCGTACAGCAGGATGTCCTTCTGGGTCAGGTGCTTCTTCTTAGCGGTGCCATCGGGGTTCTTGTTGGCAGACGGAAGTGCGCACGGGTCGGGCATGGACGTGACCGAGTCCATGTAGAAGTCGCCGGCACCGGCAATGTGCATCTTCATGCCAGGCTTCAGGTGCGTGCCGCGCAAGTAGCCGTACAGCGTGACCTTCCGGTCGACCAGCGGGTTGCGCTGGATCTCGTCCGGGTGCGTCACGTCTTCGAATCGGTCCGCCAGCATGTACGGGTGCGAGTTGCGCCACGTGAGCGGGCGGAACTTCATGCGCGCAATGTACAGCGACAGGTTGTGGATCTCGCCCTTGGGGTACTTGTTGGCCGCGATACCGGAGAAGTAAAAGAGCTTGGCGCCCTGGTAGATCTCCGTCCAGAAACGCGCCTTGAGCCGCTTCTTGGTCTTGCGCAGGCTCTTGTTCTTCTTGAAGCGGTCGAGGTGCGTGAGGATGCCCATGACCTTGGGGAAGCCCACGGTCTGCAGGATATTGAGGAACTCGAACGTCTCCATCTCGAAGCCAAAGCTGGCGTCGATGAGCAGCAGCACCAGGTCCGCGATCTTGGCCAGGTCGATCATGGCGTTCAGGTCGTTCGGGCACTCGAAGAACGTGATGCGGCGGTCCTTGCCGCTCACGACCGTCACGGGGCCGTTGATCTCCACCATGTTGTGGCGCGTGTACCGCTTCACCAGCGACTACAGCAGCGAAACCAACCATCACACGTCAGTAAAACCCAGGCTTGCACACACACAAATCATTAGCTTGATAAAATGACAGGACGCACCCGGATGACGGTCGACTTGCCGCTGCCGGGCGGCCCCATGACGACGACCGAGATGGGCGGCGGCACGTCCTCGGCGCGGTTGGCCTGCGGCACATACTCCTTGCGGTGCGCACGGTCGAGGTTGCGCTGGATGGTCTTCTTGGCGCGCCCGGCCTTGGCCACGCCGAACGCCTTGGGGTTCTTGCGCTGCTCCGCGAGCGACGGCTGCTCCTTCTTCTGCTTCTCGAACGCCTTGCGCTTCTGCTTGTTCACCTTGGCGCCCGCCTTGGACTTGCGGTGCGTCTTGGTCGCCTTGCCCGCCGCGATCGCGTCCATCCTTTCGCCCGGTACAGAGAGAACGCGCCGGTGCTTGGCGATGAGGAATGCGCCTCCGTCCTATCTCGCCCGGTTAGTTCACGCGGTGATACGGCGCTTCGCCTTTGGCTGGCTGCGGGCCGGCGTGTTGGTCCGAGCTGGCTGGTTCGCGGCCAGCGGGACCGCGTCCATCTGGAACGCATTCGATTGGTCAATAGTAAACGCTATACTGCAATACGCGACCCCCTGTCTTTCCAACATCTTATGTTGGGTGTTCCACATTGAGCTCCACATTACAATGTGGAACACCAAACGGAGTGATGGTCGCTTGGGATTGAAGCCAACCGAGATACAAAGAGATTTGTCTCTTGGAGCTCAAGATGTTCCGAGGATGTGCATGGACGTCCGTCTATATATAACGCCGCTCGGCAGGCAGGATTCCCAATGGCATTAACGCCGTTAGCAGGCGTGTTCCCCGGTGCCTTTCGAATCACTGGACCGATTTAGAAAGCCAACAGCTCTCGGGTGTGGCACTATTTGCGCGCGGCGGCCTTCGTCGACGTGCTCGATCTGCTATTGGTGCTGGCCGCAGAATTGCTGCGCTTGTGCCTTGGGCTCCAAGACGTACGTTCTTGTTACTCTCCGGTGCCAGTGGCCGCCAACTCTGTAGCGTCCTCCTTGCCGCGTTGCCGTCGTGCAGTCGCCAACGGTAGCGGAGCAGCAGCCAAGCGGTGAGCACACCATGGGCGGCGGATCCTCCAAGTCACAGGCCGCGTACGCCGTTCCGCCGGCGGACCTGGTGATCAAGACGCTGGAGAAGCTGCCGTTCATGCAGATGATGGACAAGAAGACCATCGAGGAGCTGGCGCTGTGCTTCCAGGTCGTGCGGTACTCGCGCGGCGCCGTCATCAAGACGGACTCGCGCCAGTTCTACGTCGTCGCCGAGGGCTCGGTCGACGTCAGCTCGCTCATCCCGACGCCCAACAAGAAGCACAATGTGACGGAGGTGCTGTGCCAGCGCAAGGTGGGCGACTACATCTCGTACGCTGCGCGCGAAGACATGCTCGTGCGGATGTTGGCGGACGTCGACGTTGCTGACCACGCGAATCCCAAGGTCGAGCGCAAGAAGCTCATCCAGATGCTGGAGCTCAACCGCACCACGGCCGACGCGTTCGTGGGCTGCACGCTACTCAAGCTGCACCACGCGCGCTTCCAGAACCTGCGCTCCAAGTACGCGGTGCGCAAGGTCGAGGCGAAGAACACGGCGAGGTTCTCGGGCGGGCGCCGTCGGCCCGGGTCCAGCAGCACGCTCACGCGTCCGGAGAAGATGCACTTGTTCGCGTCGATCGTCGAGTCGGACGTCGCCAACTGCCTGAACGACGTGCCGTTCCTCGAGATCGTCGAAGCCTCGCGGCTCCTGACGCTGTCCAACATGTGCTCCTACGTGTTCGTCCGCCACGGAGAGAAGCTCTGCGTCGAGGGCGAGTACGGCGACCGGTTCTTCATCTGCGTCCACGGATCCCTCGAGGTGTCCGTGGACATTGCGGTCAACGCTGCACGAAGCGCGTTCACAGCCCCAGCAACCAATTCCGAGGAGGTTACCTTCGTCACCTCTCTTCAGCCACCGACGAGGAAGGTAAAGGCGCTGAAGCGGCTCGCCGCTGGTGCGTACTTCGGGGAGATCTCGCTGCTGCTCAAGATCCCGCGCATCTGCAGCGTGACGGCGCTCGAGGACTCGCTGCTCATCTACATTGACCGCACAAGCTTCTGCAATTTCCTCAAGGTCGTGCCGGAGGCGTCCGCAGTTCTGATGGAGCACGTGCGGTTCAATTTCCTCGACATGCTGATCAAGCAGGGCTGTTCCTTGCTGAACGCGATCCCGCTGCTCAAGCTGGAGGAGCTGAGTCTCATCAGCGAGCTCGTAGAGTACGGGGCTGGCACGCAGATCATCGGGCTGCAGGACAAGAAGCCTGCGTTCTTCATCGTGCTGACCGGGAGCGTCGAGCTGGTCTATCAAATGGGTGACGGGACTATTACTGCTGATGATGCCACCGCAAGAAGAAGCGCGAGCGCTCACTCCGAGGTTATCCTCGTCAATCCCGGTGGATACTTCGGACAGGAGGCGATCATATTGACCATGCATTCTCCGGTCTCCGCTCGTGCTATCAAGCACTGTTTACTGCTGAAGCTCAGCGCCGACAAGTTCATGCGCTTCTTTGGCGAGCTGTCCGAGGTGTATTCTGAGTTCTGCATCCGGTGTCTGCAGGACAAGGCGAATCCGGAGCACGTGCTCCAGCACTACGAAGCCAGCAGGCTCTGGGCGGCCGACTGCGTCGGGCGGCGGCGATACAACGAGGTGTCGCTCTTTGAGCACATTGAGAACTACCGGTGGGAAGCGGACCTCACGGAAGACAACATGCATGAGCGCGCGCTCGTCGTCTTTCTCAAGTTCATGTCGGAGGCAGCGCCGCTGCCGGTGGTGCTGTCCATCGAGACCGTCACTGCCGTCGAGGCAGAGATCAAGTCGGCCAATGTCGGTCGCGAGACGTTCGCGGCCGTACGAGAAGAGGTGCTGGACAACATGGACGACGACGCATTCGGATCGTTCAAGCAGTCGCCAACCTTTGCCGAGTTCCTAGCGTCTCTCCACTGCCCACAGACCGTGTGCAAGTCGCTGACGGAGGAGCAGCAAGGGATGCTTAACATGAGCGGGAAGCGCGGTCACGGCAACCTGTCGGTTGAAGAGTTCGACCAGGTGGTTGCCGTTCCCAAGCGAGCGTTCGGCACGTTCAACGACAAGTCACGGCGGAGCATCGCGACTGCCGGCGGCAACATGCTGGCAAAGCTGGAGCGCAAGATGACCATGCGGCAGAACGCCATCGCCGAGCAGACCGCCGAGCAGCGGTCTCGGAGGAAACTGCGCTTGGACAAGAGCCACCGCGTGCTGTCCAAGTCGTTCCTGTTCTAGCGCTGATCGGCACCGCAAGGTAGTCAAGTCGAGCTTCAAGTGCGAACGTCACGCCATGTTGGAATAATAAACCACGAGCCAGACAACACGGGCCCACGACTAAGGCCAACCAACCTTCTACACAACACGGTCGGTCATGGCCTCATCACGCACCGCAACAGCGTGGAACTCGCTAGTTCCAGTCGGTCCACGCTCGCTGTCTCCATCCCTGCTATTGCCTGGACGATGGACACTCGTGTCCAACCCATCGGCTCCGTCTCCATCAGTCGCTGCTGCCTCACGGTCCTGCTCCACGTGCCAGATCTCGACCGACGACGAGCGGCAGTACCATTTGCGCTCGAGCCGCCACTCGACGCCTCTGCTGGCGAAGTTGGACTGCGCGTTGATGCGTCGCAGCTGGAGCTGCACGCGGCTCTCGGCCTCCTGCACCTGGCTCGTGGCGCAGTAGAACGACAGGCCGAGCGTGCACACGCAGCAGCCGTAGGCGAAGGACGTGCAGGGCAGGCACGGCCAGTGGTCCAACAGGGCCTCGTTGATCTTGGTCATGGCCTTGGCGAACTCGTCGCGCGTCATGTACATCTCTAGCGGCGAGTCCGCAGGGAAGTCGTCGTCGTAGGAGCACGCCAGGCCGTTCGCGAACACTTCGCCCGTGGGCTGGAGCACCGCCAGCCGCGTGCGCCGCGCCGACGAAGCAGGAAGCGACCGCTTGCTCATGCCAATTGACCAGGGGATCCGACCGAATGTGGGTCCGTTGGGCTCTTTTCGGTGTCGAGAATTTCCGAGAAGAACTGTATCACAAACAGTGGTATACTTCCTCTGTTTCGATAAAGAAGCCCCATTTAGGTTTTTCATTATAAAACCTCGCAAGATTTTATTGGCAGATATTCGGCGTTGACAAATCAAAACCTAGCACGTAAGCCAACCGTTGGTAGGAAACAAAAGGAGCCAGGCAATTCGTGGTCATTTCCCGATGGGACGCCCAAAGCATCAAAAGGACCTCTCCGCAGACGAGCGCCGCGAGATTGCGCTGTTTCTTGCGGAGGGGTCAGT
>JAADYG010000960.1:0-10983 GCA_023338115.1 Phytopythium boreale | reverse complement strand
TTCGTGCTCCATGGCCGCCATCATCTTGACTTCGGCGAGGAAGGCGTTGATCTGTCGGATGTCGCGGCGAGTGGCGGGTAGCAGCGTCTTGATCGCGACGATCTCGTCATGGTACGTGCCGCGGTACACCTCGCCGTACCCGCCCCTGTTCACCAAACCCTGGATGGAAACCTTCTCGAACGGGATCCGCACGCTGGCGACGTTGTCTATCAGAAGCGACTGCAGGCGCGCTGAGCTGGTCGTCGATGCATTGCTGGCGGCACCACTTGTTCCTGTTCCGCGACGCCGAGGGAAGCTGCGAGTCCTTGTGGACGTGTAGGTGTTGGTCGATCCCGCAGTTCGCGCCTCGAGGATCGACGGTGACGAGCTCGTCGATGTGGCAAAGTTGAACCACCCGGACGAGCTTTTGCCTCCGCTCTCGTGCTTCCGTCGTTGCCGCTTGCGCCAAAAGAACCAAAAGACGGCAAGAAATACCAACAGCACGACAGTCACACTGCCCAGCGTGATGACCACCGTCGTTGCCGTCTTCGCGCCGGCCGCTGCTCATTTCACAGGATCCGTGTCAGTGCTTGGCGAGATAAACCACCAACAAACTACCTCGCCCAGCGCCTTGCCTTACCGTCGGATGGATCAGCACCGCCGTGTGATGACATGCTCTGGAGAGCGCCACTACTCTCAGTAGTGGACGACTCCTCAGACAGTATTGGAGACGGGGTGAGCTCTGGAGATGGTGTAGCCGCGGCCGTCGGCTCTGACGTCGTCGCTATCGCTGTGACCGTCGACGCCGGGTCCTCGTTTGGCGCGCTCGTTGTCGATGTTGGCGTGCTCGTTGTTGATGTCGGCGCTTCGGTGCCAATGGTAGAGGTCGTTGTCACTACTGGCGCTGTCGTTGTTTTCTGGGGCGGTGGCGTGGGCTCTGGACGAGCGGTCCGCGTGCCTGCAGAGCCTAAGCCACCGCTAGCTGCGTCGGGTCCGCCCTCGCTCTCTTCGTCTTCGTTCTCGTCGTCTTCGTTCTCGTCATCTTCGTTCTCGTCGCCTTCGTTCTCATCGGGCTCGTTCTCTTCTCTGGCCATCGCACCAGCTCGGACTGCCGCGTACTCCGGGTGCAAGCGCCGGCGGGTCACTCTGGACTCAACCGCGGTGCGAAGGGCCCCCATCGACGCGACGGATGCTGTGTCTGGGCGCTTGACAACCTACCGAGGTACTGGCCTCGGGTTCCGATCGAAGTGAACAACCTATCTTCGACTTGTTCGTCCAGCAAATTGGCTAGGGCCGGCGGGCCGTAGCCTGCAGAGTTCACTGCTCCAAGCGAGCCACGCGCCCCACAGCAGCGACGAGTGGAGTTGTGGTCTGGCTCGTGCCCATCCCAAGATCCCAAGGCAGTGCAGAGCGCTGTAGAGGTTGGGCTGCAACTCAGCCATGTCAACTTGATATCATCAGTTTGACGGATTGCAATACGATGCAGTACTGTCTATACATCAATTGGTGAAACGGACTACTCTTTCACCATCTCGCTGAACAGTGTACGCATGTAATACAGTACTCGAGTATCCGGATGAGCGCCCTGTCCTTTGCGTATCAAATCGCGGACCAGCAGCCCCAGGCGGCACCGAGGAAGCTGTCAAACCATCACATTCCATATTTCCTTCAACAGCTCAATATACGTACCTACAATATTTACAGGTCCCGTAAATAAGTATTCAAATTGTGTTCTCAACACTAAATGTAGTACTGAATCACACATAAGTATATACCGCTCAAAAGTGAGCGTTGTCTATTGACTGATTCGTACCTTATCGAATACGGACAATGCCTGGACGCGGCGACGTCGAAGCGCGGTCGGCCACTTGCCTTCTGATTGAGATCCATGGAGACGCCCGCCGCTGTTGATGCCGCCGCCGCTGTTGATGCCGCCGCCGCCGCCGTCGCGCAGCCCCCGCCAGCGCCCGCGGATGTCTCGGAGACGCAGGAGAAGAGCATCTACGAGACAGCGGCGGCGGACCCGAGCGTGCCGACTGTGTACCCAAAGCCAGTGACGATGCTGGTGATCGGCATGGCTGGCAGCGGCAAGACGACGCTCATGCAGGTGAGGCGCCTCTGTTGTTGTTTACGAAGCGGGGTAGGAACTTACTAGTGAACTATCGACAGCGCATTGCGGCGTACGGAGCGGACCACGGGCTGCGCAACTACGTGGTGAACCTGGACCCGGCGGTGCGCAAGACGGGCTACACGGCCAACATTGACATCCGCGACACGGTCGACTACAAGCAGGTCATGAGCGAGTACGGGCTCGGCCCGAACGGCGCCATCATGACCTCGCTCAACCTTTTCGCGACGCGCTTCGACCAGGTCATCGACTTGCTCACCAAGCGCAGTGGCGAGCTCGAGTGCGTCGTAGAGTCTTGGTCAGTGCCGGGGTGTTCATTTGTCACATTGCTGACTGTGTTCACGTGATTGATGTGTTATTGCAGCTACGCGGTGGTCGACACGCCCGGCCAGATCGAGGCGTTCACGTGGTCGGCGTCTGGCGCCATCATCACCGAGTCGCTCGCGACGTCCTTCCCGAGCGTCATCGTCTACGTGGTGGACACGCCGCGCACGGCCAGCCCCAACACGTTCATGTCCAACATGCTCTACGCGTGCAGGTGCGTGCTTTGAGACGTCGTTTGTGAGCTGTGCTATAGTACACTGGAGTGCGACTGACACGTCGCTCCTCGCCCGGCAGCATCCTGTACAAGCTGCGGCTGCCGTTCGTGATCGTGTTCAACAAGATCGACGTGCTGCGCCATGACTTTGCCCAGGAGTGGATGACGGACTTTGAGAGCTTCCAGACGGCGCTGGACGACACGCAGGACGACAGCTACATGGGCAGCCTCTCTCGCTCGCTCAGCCTCGTGCTGGAGGAGTTCTACAACAACCTGACGTCGGTAGGCGTGTCGGCGGCCACGGGCGAGGGCATGAACAAGTTCTTCGAGGCCATCGACAAGGCCGCCAAGCAGTATGAGCAGGAGTACCTGCCCGACCTGCTGGAGCGCATCAAGCAGCAGCAGAAGAAGAAGGAGCAGACGCAGGAAGAGAACCTCACGCGCGTCATGCAGGACATGGACATCTCGGCCGACATGGGCGAGCCGCAGCCCAAGCCCGCCACCGTGCCCGCCGGCGAGCGCACCGAGCTGTAATAGCGCAGCGCTTCCTCGCCCAACTCTGCATTCTAACCACCAAACACGGTCTATTTCTGTAAATGCCCTCGTCACAATATTAGCATTTAGGTTTATATTTGTAGTATATGATGTTTAGAAGCATATATATGCAATATTCGACTACTAATCTGCAATGTGGTCCACTTACGCCACGTTGGTTATCGCCAGAAAGCGAAGAAGGACAGTCCCCTCGATAGCATCGCGTTACCGGAAGAAAGTGAAGGAGCGGGTGACGTGATGGACGTTCGCGGGCCCAAGGAGGCGGGCACGAGCGCCGTCTTCGCGCGGCTGATCCCCCAGCCGTCGGTGGCGACGCCCGAGGAGCCGGCGGAGCCGTCGGTGGCCGCGCAGGCCGCGCACATCCTGCGGAACGCGCTGATCCCCGAGCGCCGCTTCTATCGTGTGCTGCGCGAGTCCAAGCTGTTCGCGATCGACTTTGGCGCGTCGGCGCTGCATGTGGGGGCGCACACAGACTCGCACGCGCGCAACGGCGCCGAGATCCTGCAGTCGCCCGTGTCGCTGGCTGAGAGCGACTACAAGGTCGTGCGGATCGAGGAGATGACCAAGCCCACGGGCGGACGCGTCGGCTCCTCGTCGACGCTCTCGTCCTCCATATCCTCCTCTTCGTTGTCGTCGGCGCGCAGTCGCGGCCAGAACGGGCATGGCCAACCGCTCGACCGGCGTGGTGAGACGCGTGTTGTTATCAAACTGTGGGGGATGTCTTGAGACTCGAATCTGACTCCGATGTGTGCATTGACAGCGACGTACAGCGTCATGAAGATGCCGGAGGAGGTGGTCGAGAGCAGCGGGCGCCTGCAGTGCCTGTTCGGACCCAACAACGTGCCGACGTGGTTCATCCAGCTCGCGCACGTCGAGCACGCGTACATGATGCTGTCGACCAAGGAGCGAAAAGAGACCACCGCCACGAGCTCTTTGAGCCGCCGGAACAGTCTCAGCTCGGGCGGACGTCGCAGCAGCGTTGGCGAGCACGCGCTGCACATTCCGGCGGTCGAGGTGTTCTACTTGGAGGAGCTGCCCGAGTCGGAGACGGCGGTCGAGACCTCTGGGCGCTTCTACTACCGCGTGCTCGTGCCCATTGAGCTGCGCAAGGGTCCGGACCTACTGGCGCCCGTCATTTCCCGGCAGTTGTTCAAGAACGCCGAGGAAATCATCGAGTGCCACCGCACCTACCGCTGTCCGCAGAGCGGCGTGACGTTCGTCAAGCTCGCGTACGAGGACGGCTGGCTGTTTGAGACGCTCAACTCCGGCATCCGAGTCCTCGAGAAGCTGGCAACGCAGCCCGACATTGAGTACGGCCAGTTCTACTACGTCGTCAAGATCCCCGTCGGGATCCGCGTGGCGCCCAACATCATGGCCCAGCGATCCGGGAAGGGCTTCAAACTCCACTCGATCGTGGAGGCTTCGCAACGGTTCACCCCGCCGGGCAGCAAGGTCACGTATGTTCGCGTCTGTAAGGACAAGAACGCGCGGTGCGGATGCTGGCGAGGTAGTCCGCCTGGAACGTATAGTCCGGCGAAGCGAGCGGTCCGTGGAGGCGCCAACCACCGCGTGGGGCTACCCGGGGCAACGGATAGAAGCACTGCAAGTGACGATACCGACGGAGGGGACGAGACAACGCCAGTCATAACGACCGGGGACGTTTCAGACCAAGACAATGCCGAGACTACTCTGGTTGAGGCGGCGTTTCCGCCAGCGCCGACGTCGTGCCACGGCGGATGGATCTTTGAGACGACAATGGACGGCCAAATAGTGCTGGAACCCATGCCGAAGCCTCTTGTGCGGCAGGTGGAGCGCCTTTTCTATCGTGTCCTGGAAGACGTGGTCGTGCTTCCGACACCTGGCAGCACAATGGGAAAACGCAACGGCGATCCGCCACCCTCTTCAAATCGCAAGCGACTCAAGGACACGCTGATCGAGTGTAGCGAACGGCTAGTGCCTGCGGAGCCGGCGTTGCCGCGCAGTGCTTCCCCAGCGTCCGATGCAAGCGCTTCAGACCCGAAGGTGCCCGAGTTTGGATACGTGAAGCTGCGTCATGACGCTGGGTGGATCTGTGAGCGGCAGGTGCATGCGCCATACCGACTGGTGCTGGAGCAAGTCCAGGGCTTTGCTGTCACACGTGACGTGCTCAAGCTGTACCGTGTCTTGCTGCCTGTGCACTTGCGCTCCGCTCCTGACTTTGAGTGTCCACGACTGCCTGGAATGCCTGCGATCGCAGCGGGCACCGTGTTTGAAAGCTCGCTCCAGTACACACCGCCCGGCAGCTCGATCACGTACGTGAAGATGGTGCAGAGCGGTGCCCGCCACGGCGGAAGCAGCGCGGTGAACGGCGGGTGGTTGTTTGACCAGACCCCGAGTGGCGATCGCGTGCTGGAAGCTGTCGATGAGGACCCCGAGCAAAAGAACGGCAAGTTTTTCTACCGTGTCGTCTGCGAGAAGAAGGAGGTGCTGCTATCTCCCGAGAAGAACAGCGAAGTCGTGCGCTACCTGTTCAATGGGACGGTGTTCGCTGCCGAGATGGAGTACAAGCTGCCGCGCAGCCAGGAAGTGTACGTCCGACTGTCCAAGGAGAAGGGCTGGATCGCGCTCGATGTCCCCACGGAAGACCACAGCGCGCCAACTTCAGAGAATGGGAGTGTTGGGCGGCGGCGACGGAGTACCGTGTCCGAGGTGGATGGCGTAGGCGCCGGTCACGGCAAATCGACCGTCGTGCGACTCTCGGAGGAGCTGTACAACCTGTACACGATGCCGCCAAGCTGGGTGAGCATCGGCTTCCCGAACCGGACGTGGTTCAAGGTGCCAGACGAGACGTGCCGCGCCATTTTGGCCGAGGAGACGGTGCTCCAGACGGAGATCTTTGCCGCGCGGAACGTGCTGGCGACGTCGTCGCAGGGCCGCGACAACGTCCCGCTGTCCCGCCGCGGCATGGTGGTGCTCGACAGCGGGCGCACCGAGTGGAAGTGCACGCTGGAGGAGATCAAGCACTCAGCGAGCGCGCTCATGTTCACGTTCCCATGGAAGCAGGTGTGGTGGATCTTCGAGGTCAACGGGCCGGAGGACAGGCACTGCGTCGAGCTGCAGCACGGTCTGCGCGGCGGCTTCCGCGCGATCCTGTTTGACGGCCAGGTGCTGCTCCAGAACCGCAGCGTGACGGACATCCTGTGGGATGCTGGCAGCGAGTTCGCCTTCTCGTGGGAGAACCGCACGATCAAGGTGGTCATTTCGCTCGAGGGCGCCTTCTTCTCGCAGTACCTGCAGTTCTATAGCTACTCGCTGCTCGTGGACGAGGAGGAGGTCACGCCCGTGCCGTTTTGATGCGGTTGGGAGCGAGCGGAGGTGGGCCAGAACACACACACACGAACTAGGCGGCAGCGAACGACTGTGATGATCTGCTAGAGTTGGTGCGTCGACTACTGATGTAACAAGCGAGCCGTGAATGGAAATTTTCGATGAGATGCAAGTCCCAGCTGACGTACACAGTGGATCGTGCTCTCTTTCGTGTCGGGTGAGCAACGCTGAGTCAACTGCGCAACCAAACTCACAGGAAAATCCAGCTCTCAAACGGGTCGGATGCCACCGCCACCGAGACTCAGGAGCACGCAAAGCGACGGGCGCGGGCCCGACTTGGCTACGTACGCAGTTTTGTCGCTGGTGGCAGTGACTAGTCCTTCATGGCACGAAGTATACAGTACTACTGTAGCTGGTCGACTGTCGGCAGGTGCCGTCCTGCCTCATTCCCCGCTAAAGAAAACGAGGATGGGGAAGGGAAGCGTCGTGTATCTACCGCCGCAGTGGCGTACCCGTTCAGTCACTTTGAAGTTAGAGACGCGCGCGCGCAGTTGCATTGAAGTCGCCGGCATCTTTGCCGCCAGAGTCGCCAGAAACTACAGAATGTGCAGTACAGTGCAGTGTACCCGCTGACGCTGGTTGAAGGCGGACGGAGCCATCTCGCAGCCGCCGCGAACGTTCCGCCACTGCAACCATGACGATACAAGTTCGTACTGTCTACCGGCACATACGCCTAGTCAACAGTCAACATCCTCCAACGGCGTCATTTTCTTTCGCGCCCCATGCTCGGTTAAAATTTTCGCGGCGCTTTCCGTCAAGAAAAAATCCAGGACACTTCGCGTTATGTACTGTATGACCGGCGCGTACAACGTAAATGTACGACTGACGGCCGCGTTATCATTGATCGACTCGCCGCTGTCGTAGTGCGGATCCGCATCAGGCAGGTAATCGCAACGGCAAATCGCTTGACGTGGTAGGGAGAAGTGGCGATGATAAAAAAGTGTCCATTTTCGATTTTCGCGTCAGTAAACGGGCACCTTGAAGGCGAGAAAATCCAGGTTATTTTTCGCGGAAGTGTTCATAAATAAGGGCAAACATAGAGCATCATACTGGAGCCAAGTGTAAAATAAAATTTAATGCATGATAGAGACGCGCGTCGTCGCGTTCAAAGCAGAAAAGAACCGAAAAGTGAAGTCATAGTTGCATTTCTATAATGTGCTGATTTTGAAAATGATTCGGATTAATCCATATACATTTGTGGAGGCTGCTTTGTCACTTTAACCTGCGAAACTTAATGTAGTTGAAGTGCCCCATGTCAAACTACTTGGACAGAGTATGGTGGCGTGTGTAACGGTCCGGCGATCCGCAGAAAACACCTCCACAAAAATCATTAAATCAATGCATCACAAATTTGCGCCATGCCGCATGGCACTGTATGCGGCCTGCAAACCGTGAGATTTCGCCGCCCTACGTGGCGGTGGTAAACTAGAAATAGTGAACAGTATCTGTTTTACCATCGCCACGTTCAACGCGACGAGACACTGCGAACGCATTTGCGCGAATGGATTTTGTCTAGCCTCATGGCACGGAGGGCGACGACGCATCACCGGCACAAGGCGCTGAAACCCCAGCCCACCTGCTCGAATCACTGGTGGAGGGTGGGGGATAGGGAGGGTACGCTCGGATCTCCGCCAGCGTCTATGCGTCGCCTCGACCTTCCACGCTTTTAACTATCATCACTCGCACCTGCTGCAACGCTGAAAGTCAAGCCGAAAATCCTCGTCGCCCTACTTGCAATTGTTTGGAACACGACCTAGGGCGTGTTGAGCACACGACTTGCAAATCCTTGCCCGTTGGCCGCACTCACCTGCGAGATCCTTACACTTTTTTCACTGAGTTGCCCGGATGTACTACAGTCTTCCCTCTGTTTTCTACGTCTATAACCTTATCATACCCTTTGAAATATTATATCGATGTTAATGAAAGTCAAGCTGTTTACATAAATAAGTTTACCTGAATGAAAATATAGAACCTTTGATTTTTTATAAGTATCACCTTCGTAGGAAACAGAGGGAAGACTGTACAGTACTACTGTACTGTACTGTACTGTGCACTACAAAACAAGATGTCAACCGGTCAAGCCGTGTCGTGCCGTCAACAAGCGCATTACGAGATGACTGCTTCGGCAATACAGTACAGTAACGTGTGCGTACACTACTGTACAGTACACCCTTCAAAGTACAGTACGTGTATTGTAGCCAAGCTCCACCCTACTGTTTTAATGCGGTCGTCCAAGCGGTCCCTTACATTCTGCACGCCTGGCCTACCGGGGAGATGCGCGTTGGCCGACCATTTATGCGTCCCCTACCTCGTGTACTGTAATGAGTTATTACGGGTTGTGTGTGGGGACCCTACACTACGGTAGGGCGGGGAGGAGACGTGAAGGGGAGGGGATGAAGCTGTTGATTCTCGTGATTTTCGAATCGTTTGCGTTCTCCTCCACCTCTCTCTCGCTCCGTACGGTACGTACCCTACTGTACAATTGCTGGAGTAGGGCGCGCGCGTGTCCGAGCGGCGAGTGTGCGTGCATCTCGCGCAAAGCGATGCCATTCCCCAATTTGGCGCCGCGGTGTCAACTACCCAACCAACTGTGGTTCGAGCCCCCTACTCGGGTTCTTTCCCCACCAAAAAGCCGATCGCGCTTTACTCTCCAACCAGACGCCCTCCCTACCCAGTAGCGAGTGGCTCGACACTTCCCCTACCAGGGCACACTACTCAAGTCTCCACGCCGTCGACGCTAAGTCAGTAGTGATCAGCATCTACCACACTTTTAGTACCAGCAAGATAATGCCAATGCGTCGCGACCTCGGTCTCCGCAACGGCATTTGGTCCGAGGACGAGCACGACCGATTCCTGTCGGCCATCAAGAAGTTCCCGCAGGGCCCGTGGTCGGCGATCGCCGAGCTCGTGGGTACGCGCTCAGTGCGCCAGGTGCAGACGCACACGCAGAAATACTACGAGAAGATCATGCGCCGCATGCGCGGGCTGCGCAAGGACCGCAAGACGTGGGCGCGGCTCGAGCACCGCATCGACGACGACATCCTCGAGTTCTGCGACCTCATGAGCCAGTCCAGCAAGGCCTCGCCCGCGCTCGGTCCGGCCGCCTCGCCGCCCACGGGCGTCACCATCGTGACGAGTCTCGCCAACGGCGTCACTGACGGCGATAGCAGCTACAGCACGCCGGTGCGTGAGACAGTGGCAGGCAGTTTCCTGACCATTTCCCCGCGAGAGGTGGCCGTCAAGCGCGAGTCGTCCCTGGCCACGGACATGGAGGTGGACAAGGACGACGCTGGCTGCTTCGTCAGCGTGTACGACCACCCGTTCGTGCTCGACATGGACGCCTTGGACCCCTTCGACCTCGCCTCGACCTTCACGGGTGAGCCGAAGGAGCTGCCGACGCTGGAAGAGTCGCTCGACTTCCTCATCGAAGCCATGGACGCGTGACGGGAGGCGCTTGGATTGGTATAAGTTAACGATAGGATTCGGGTGACGAGACGTGTATTTCTTGGTCAACGCCATTTAGCCCCACTGCTCGCGGCTTCCGCCTTCGTTAGCGATAGTAGCGACAGGTAGAGCAGTACAGACCGCACCCACCAGGACGGTGCCTACAAAGTCCTGGTACATTTTCAGTACAACACAATACACGGCCGGATGTGCCATCATCACTATCCCATTCATCGCGTAGCCCAGCATCAACGGAGCCTCGAGTGGACCAGGGACACTGTGCAGTGCTGTACTTTAGTTGTTCAAGCCATGCAGTTGCTGTTGCAGGTCGTGGTGAGTCGTCGCCATCGCCCGTCGAACGTTCCGGCGACTATACACGTCGCCTCCACCAGCCACCAACCCACGCTTCCACTCTCAGTCATCACGACACATGGATACACTTGCGACGTTTGTCTGCTGCACTGCACAACACCTGCCCGCCATCACAGAGTGAGAGACTGCGACAAATCGCCCAGCGGCCACGCGAGCACCTCGCGTAGGAGTCGCGTGATGGAGATGGGGATGTCGTGCGCACGCGTTTTCTGTGCGTTCGTCGAATCCTTTCGAACCTGATAAACCAGGTCAATGCGCGCTGATTGGCGCGCGGAAGGGTGCACCTCTTGCGGTCCCGCGAGAGGAAGAAGAAGAAGGCGACTGTAAAGTGGTCGCAGTGTCCCACTCCACGTGGGGGATGGGGGCGAGGAGGACGACGGCGGAGCGAAAGGCTCCAGCTTTCGACTGTCGCTTTGTTCGTACAGTGTAGAGCGCGCATAAGAGCGCCTCCGAAGTGAACACATTCAAGAGGGATTCACTTAGAACACACATACCAATGCAAAATGTACTGAATTAGGAATCGCTATCAGAAATGATATCGCCAACAGCCAAACGATCAACAAAGAGACCGGAGTGCTTCCAGCAGTTCCGGATGGTGCTG